>LPNX010693577.1:143190-186799 GCA_001517045.1 Pseudotsuga menziesii
TAAGGAAGAATACATTAAAAACATCTATTTCTATAATTTTATTATGTAATATTCACTATTTCTATTTGACTCCTCCATTGGAACTTGTTATAGATAGAGTTGAGAAACATTTCCATAGTTAAGAGGCAAGAAATGGAGTTTTGATTAGATCAATGGCCTTATCTACATAGTATTTTTGGTTATCCATGTTTTATCAGGGTGATATATTCTTAAGAATTAGTTTACTTGAATAGTTGAATAGTATTGTAATTTACATTGTAATATAATTGTATTTATTTAGATTGGTTTTGTTATTTTCATAAACAAACATAAATTTATTTGATGGGTCCTAACATGAAACTATTGCAACAGGACAAAAAATGAAGTATGTTGAATGATGTTTTGAAAGGTAAAGCATAAGAAGACAGTGTGAAGATCCACAAATCAAGGTATAATTATGTTTTCTTTTGTTTTATTGAGCTATGTATTGGGTATTTATGCATGTGCAGACATATACATTTAGTTTATGATGATGATCACCATACATTGAGGTGAACTTTGTTCTATCTGATCTAAACAATTACCTTAAATATTTGATTTATCATGGTAACTCGCACCTTGCTAATACTTTACCAATACCATATAGATAGGACAACAAAATTAAATGTAGGCATTTCATTACAAGAAATATGATAGGAATTTTGATGGGAATATGAAAGGTCAAAAGACAGAGAACGATAGATAAACTTGTGAGGAAAATGGTATCTGAAGTGTTGTTTCCCTATTATTCCACATGAGTATATTGTTATCTGCCCCAGTATCTTTCTCTAGTAGTTTTGTAATTTGTTTATTAATCTCATATCTTGTTCAACTTTAATGGTTGATTGTGTAGTGGTAAACCTATGTTTATATTTGTGCTTATCCCTGTAGGTTGTGAGTTGGGCATGGTACACATTGGTATTTTCAGTTTCCATTGTAACTTTTCACCCCAACATCACTGTGCACTTTATTACTCATAATTGCTAATTTGTTACAAAGTCTTCTTTGTCCAAATATTTTATTAGGAATTTATATCTCTTTGTATTGCTTTCAATTTATCATCGAGTTTAAAGTGGTCACTTAGAGCAAACATCTCAACTCTGGAATACAAAAGAAGAATGTATGGATTGATAATTATGGTAACAAAGTATTGAGATCTGCTTGAAAAAATAAAGATCTATTTGCTACTTTATTTATGGAAGGCATTGCTTGAATGGTTAAGTTATAAAAACTGTTTATTTTTGTTGTTTTCAGGCAATCTTCCAGAGGTATCCACTGCCTGAAAAAGAGTATTAGTCATTTTCACTGATTTACAATGATAGATCACTAGATTTGGTGTGACATCTTTTCGCTAAATGAAACATTTTCAAATTTATTGGAAACAATTTTGATGTTCTTTCCCAAGGAAAATACGTTTTTATTGAAGAAAGCCCATTTGCGGCCATGACTTTTGGTGGTGTTGATCCTAACCACTTCAAGGGTAAAAATCAATATGCTCTTGTTACTCGAAATGGTTACTGGAAGGTATGTAATAGAATCATGTTAGTTTTCTAGCTTTAAGGTTGACTATATTCAAGGATAAACACATGCATATCATGTTCTTTGTATGAGTCAATATAGTTACTAGTAGGTATGTCATGGGATTAAAATACTTTAATAAATCGATTTTGCTATTTCCTTCAGTTTGACATGGGATACTTCCTCATTGATGACCAATCAACAGGTCAGCATACAATCCATGTTATTCAATTGGGCACATGATTTCTTCTTAAGGAATCTTATGAAAATATTGATGTCATTTTATGAACATTTTGTTGTAGGTTTCTGTGCTGGAGATTGTGTTTCTATTGCAGATTCTGAAACTTCTTTGCTAGCTGGTTCATCGGTAAAGCATGCATACCTTTGATCTTTTATAAATTTCTTGTATCAGTTAGTAGTGTTTTCTAAGTCTGTGCACGATATGCTATTGTTGTAAAGCATAAGTGTTTCATAGCCACACCAAGGATATAGGGCAGAAAAATCTATTTCAGAATCATAACCAACAGAGTATTATCATTTAAACCACTTTTCTTTGAAATCAACATTAGTAGACAATTTTATCAGATAGCAAGTGTAAGTATTAACAACCATCATGTAGCATCACATAGGCATTATTATCATCATTTAGATTAAATGTAAATACTACTGTATATCAACATGAATTACCAGCTGAGTTAACCATCCTTTTAAGGGTTTATACAAGTACTCCTTAGCTTGAAAAGAATGCTTTTGGAAGGTAGAATTCAATTATATTTTTGCGATTTCCCCATAGCTCAAATATGACCCTAAATTGGTTGATTTTGCAGGTCTTTTTGATAGGTTTTAGGGCTAGAAACAATAGTAAAACTGATCAGTAAGGACATAGTCCCTAAATTTCCCTTCTAAACAATTAAATTGGATCGTTGTAAGGAATAAAGTAACCTTTTATCAAGGCCAAATTATCCCAACCCCTAAAACATGTCAAATATGAAACCCTAACTCTGACCTTTGACTGGTTTTTTTAGGTTGCTTCTCAATTTTGTGGATGTAGACAAGAAGATAGGTGACGCACTAGAGGATCTAGGGATAAATAGGCAGGCCAAAATTTGAGGGTGGCTTATAATTTTAAAATTGTTGTTATTTTTGGATTATTGAATTTTATAAATTTCTAAGGCTTTCTAGTTTATAAAAACACAGATCTAATATAACACTACACTAATTGTTAGGATTATTAATCCTCCCTTGTCCAAATTTGGTCATATGTCTAAATCAGGAGTCATGTCTAAATTGGGAGTCCATCCAGTCTATTTATAGTCATTAGCACCATTGGTTAAACTTGACCTAATTGGGGCACATGTTTCAGTTACCAAAGTGTGGGGAACACTAATGGAGGCTCACTGCCACTTATTGCACTTGATTGCATAAGTTTAGGAGTCTCCTAGATCAATCCCTACAATTTAGGAAGCAACTGGGAGTGCCTAAACCAACCAAGGTCAGTTCACTTTAGTTAATGATTAGTCAAGCCAACTTAGGAGTCAGTTACATTCAATTCTATCCATCTACATTCAGTTAGCTCTAGGTTTAATTGATTGCACACATGTGGGGCACATTTCTCACCTACCACAGTTAGTTAACCATTATTTAATACTAAATGTAACACTTGGTTGTGTTTTAGAGCTCCGATGAACTCTGGTTATGATTTAGACAAGGACAGTTAACTACTGGGTCCTCCGATAGTGATTTAGACAATGTCTTGGTTACCTATAGTCAAGTAGAGTCATCAATTCAAACTTCCTCATGTGGATTCGAATTGCTTGTGGCTATTAAAGCCATTTTACATTATTGTAATTATCATCTGAATTACTTTTTTTATTAATGAAAGCATTCACAGCTGCAAGCCTTTTGCACTGTTTCATTCTTTAATTGCTGAGTAAATTGTGAGATCTTCTTTGTGAGTTTTGTTTTTGTCTATAGATCTATATGCTCAAATTTATATGGTATCAGAGCCTCGGTGGACAAGACTCCTCTCCTCCTCAGATCTCCAACCGGATCATTTTGTTTGTTTTATTGTGTAACAGGTTATCAGCTTTTATACAGCATTCGCTACAAGAAGCCTCTACTTCTCATTGCATTCGCTACAGCAGCTCATTTTTTCTTATTACATTCAAAATGGCTCATCCGATGGAGCACCTCACTCCATTCAACTATCACCAGTGGAAGGATGACATGATAATATTGCTCCGCACCAAGCATCTCTTCAGACTCATTGAAGAAACAGAGGAAGAGCCAAAATCAGATAAAGACAAAGCTAAGTACATGAATAGGCTTGATGAAGCCATTGGACTCATGCTCTCCTCAGTCTCTGTAGATTTTCGATTTCACATCCAAGACTTGGACACTCCCAAGGAGGTTTGGGACAATCTTGCTTCCTTGTTTGATAAGCATGATGAGATGAGGATCCATCAGCTAGAAAATGATCTGATTACTCTCAATCCATCAGATTTCGAATCTTTAAATGAATTCATCTCAAAGTTCAAAAACCTGATATATCAGTTGAAGCAATGAAAAGTAAAGAAGGATGAAGATCAGTTCATCCTTGCTATTCTCACAAAGCTCAATTCAGACTACCCAGTCTTTGTATCCACCTTCCAAACAGTAAGGCTCACTACTCCAAATTGGAAGATTCCCACTCTTGATGCTTTTATTCAATCTCTTATTTCTGAGAATGATAAATTTATCCAAATGGGGATCATTCGATCTCCCAAAGATCTAGCTCTTGTTGCAAGAGGAGATAAGGTAGAGAATGACAGAGGGAAGCAAAGAGATGATTCTAAATAGTATAAAGAACCTTCAGGTTTGAAGAGAAGCAAGAAGAATGGCAAAGGAAAGGTTCTCTGCCCTTACTGTGGAAGGGGCTTCCATTCAGAAAGCTCCTGTATGAGAAGACAACTTGATGAAATGGCTCTTCTTTTGAAAAGGCACAACATTTCTGTACCTTCTAGCGCAAGGAAGGAAGACTCTAAAGAAGAATAAGAAGAAGAATACCCAAGGAAAGTACATGCACTGAAATCTTGTTGCACATCAACACCTACTTTCCTCATTAATTCTGGAGCTTCCAACCATATGGCTGCATCCATAGAATCATTCTGTTATTTTCAGTCCTTTGATGGTCCTAGTATTCAGATGGGCAATAACAGTAAAATCCAAACCAAAGGGAAGGGCTCTATCCAACTTGAACATGGAAGGTTCAAAGATGTGTTGTTTGTTCCTTCCCTGACTTCAAATATGTTATCTGTCTATCAGATGACCCATACTGGATCTCCAAAGTGAGTGATATTTGGTCCTGACTCAGTGGAGATCATATATATCTCTACTGAGAGCATCATAGAAAAAGGTATTGTGAATCATGTTTCAAAAGCATATGAGTTCTCACATTTCATGCCTCCTTCAGAACCAGTGGACTCTCAGCAGCCACCTGCAAGGAAAGGTAAAACCATTGCATCTACTTCTTTTACAGCTTCTACTAGTATTGCAGATCCATCTATATCAGTTTATGACATTAATTATCAGGGTGACTCAGATCTAGATTCAGTCCCTAATTCCAAATTGGAATCTAGGAAGATGACTGGAAACTCACCTGACACTCAGAAAGGAAAGACTCTTGCGCTATGCCATACTGTTTTTCCTCCTTCAGAGAGATGCAATAGATTTCCTGTAAGATGCAATATGGAAAGGGCTCAGTCTTCCTACATTCAGAAGAATGTATATGATCATACACCTCTTAATTCAGCAAGAGACAAAGGTTACATTCCTCCTTCCTCCCATCATCCTTTTAAGAGAAGAAGGAGAAGTCTACATGCCAGGCCCCAGAATACCTATGCACAACACACCATGCATGCTGCTTCAGTACCTCAGAGAGATGAAGATTGCAACAACATATTTTCAAGTTTTTCAAACTTGAGACCTGATTCTACCTACTTAGATAGAAGGAGGGATTTTTTTCCATCTGGTTTTTTCCCTAGTTACTTGTATTAAGCAGTTACTTTATTTTACTTGATGTAATGGGTGACCTATGGTATTAGTTACCAAGGCCCACAGTTTGTCCAAGTTAGCACTCAGGGGGTGGTTAGGATTATTAATCCTCCCTTGTCCAAATTTGGTCATATGTCTAAATCAGGAGTCATGTCTAAATTGCGATTCCATCCAGTCTATTTATATTCATTAGCACCATTGGTTAAACTTGACCTAATTGGGGCACATGTTTCAGTTACCAAAGTGTGGGGAACACTAATTGAGGCTCACTGCCACTTATTGCACTTGATTGCATAAGTTTAGGAGTCTCCTATATCAATCCCTACAATTTAGGAAGCAACTGGGAGTGCCGAAACCAACCAAGGTCAGTTCAATTTAGTTAATGATTAGTGTTGTATAGGATAATTCACCTAATAACCTAGGTCTGGGGGGTTACCAACATACTCATGACTTGTAGAAAATTTGACTCTAAAAGCACATAATATGAAATAGGAAAGTAGAAGGACTTACTTGTATTAAACTAAGGTTGATCCTTGCTATCTTCTCCCTCTCTGATCCACTTCCAAAGTCTCCAGGATAGTTCCTCCTTCACCTGTTAATAAACACTCTTCCAAATACAAGGAAATTCGTATATATAGATGCAGGCTAGGCAATTCATATATCATATTTGAGATGTAAACATTTACCAATCCACAAGATATGAAACACATATGGAAGAAGTAATATATTTATTAACAATAATAGAAAGAGTTTAGGTTACAACCCAATGTCTGAACAAGGACTCCTCTATCACCAAAGGACTCTGAGTTTCTCTGCTCCAAAGATTTCTGTAGACAATCCACCAACATAACTTTGCTCTCCAAGTATGATTATCCAACTCCCTCCCCAAGGCCTCTATTTATATGGATGAAATGAGGAAGTTCTCGAAGGTTAGAGAGGTTGTGGCAGTTAAGAAGATTAAGTTAAATGAGTAAACTAATCTTCCATTAATGTGTGGTTTTATGTTTTAACGTTGAGGAAACCATTCACGGGTCTATAGTAGAGCAACCCGTGAATGATTCACGACTATATAGAAGAGCAACCCATGAATAAAAGAATTCACGACTTGCTGTATAAGAGACTCGTGAATGATGCGCGAGTTTCCAATATAAGGAGTCACGAATACAACTCAACATAGGTAAAATGGCAAAGTAATCAGCTAGGTATATAAGTAATGTACTTCATCATAAGCCAAGGTATAGTGAATATGGGAAACCTCAATCCATAAGTGTCCTTTTGTGTGCCGACATGAGGGATATCAGCACTCAGATGGAAAGGTGCCATTCAGGTGTATAACAGATGCCCCCTAATGTGTGAGGTCAGAGGGGAACGATGGCCGACATACATTATAATATTTAACTTAGGAGAAACTCAGAAATCCAATGGAGCAGAAGGAGTACCTGAAACAAATACATAGTAATGTCATATACAAAGTTACATCTGAGGATGCTATGTTCAATTTTCTAGAACACTAGCTCCTTTACAATATTTGAGTACATCATATGATACAGGTAAAAACCACATATTTACAAAGGTGGACCAAAGCCACAATACAATAATGATGAGTCTTCAAAGATATGAAAACCGGATATAGAAATGGAACATAGTCTTGCGCAACTTAGTTCATGAATGAGGAACTAAGGTCTTCATAAAGGATCCCAAAGAACCAGTACAATCCAAGCCATGTGAATAAGGGTAAGCTGAAGTCGAACATGGAAAGGATTCAACGGTTTGTCAACCAATAGATGATAATTGACAACTAAATCAAAGGAATTCACCAATGATGAAAGTGAATCCAGAGGTACCATCATCAAAAATCTAGGTCACCGTCATCAGGAAGTACTGAAACGGAACCATACTGTAATAGGGAAGGCAATAGATCCTCCAACGGATCACAAGAGTGACTAGGAACTGGGAAAAAGAAGGGAGACACAAGTAAATGGATAACAGATATAACAGTGATGGGATCAGGTGATAAATCATACATTAGGTTTAATCCTTGAACAGTGAGCATGACACAGAGATGACCCAAGGCAGCATACAATGGATAGATAGAACAACTAGACTTATCTGTCATGTAGGAGACATGATCAGATTCCCCAGGTATAATGGAAAAGAGGAGGAGTCAAAACTCAAAGTGATAGCTGAACACAAGTGTATACTGAAACATGGATATCGGAAAGCAAAGAGTGCTATGTTCAAGGATGACATGCTGCCATTACTGAAAACAAGAGAAAACTTCTTCCTTACCTTCCCTGTTAAGTTTTAACGAGTCCAGGAAAGCCAACTCGGTTCCCTCTTCATTTTTTAACAAGCTTGAAGAGACTCAGAAAATAATGCTTGATACACTGATCGGTGGATTTAATGAGCCCGAACTAGTACATGCTCATGCGGTATTTTCACATTTAGAGAGTCTGAAAATGCCAAAGAAGACTCCAGGGAGGTCCTTTTTTGTCCAATTCAGTCTCTTGAGGCCGAAAAAGGATAAAACAAACCACAAAAGAACTCTCTTAACTTCCGAAGAAGAAAAGTTAAACCTTTTTCGTACTTAGTCGGGAAGGTCCGAAAAAGGTTAAATTACCACCTACCCAATGCTCCTTCCATAACAGCATAAAATAGCTTGATTTTTATGAGTGTGAAGGAAAGCAAGATCCCTCGAAAAGATCCATTTGGTTACGAGAAATGGGGCTTACAACAATAAAATCGTTGCTTTGTTCTTTAGTGTTTAATGAGCATGACAAAGACACAAAGTACACTCGGAATCTTTTTCATGTTTGGGTCCAGAGCACGAAAAAGAGAAAAATAAGCTCCACTTGGGTGTTCCTTTTCCGTAAATTTAGTCCCTCAGGTCCGGAAAGTGATAAACCTATACCTAAGAATACTCTTCTCAATTCCGAAGAAAAGAGAGTGATCCTTTCTCGTATTATTCCGCATGGCCTGAGAAAGAGATAACCTACCACCAATGCGGATTCCCATTCACATATTCTTAACGAGCTTGAACGGATGAGATAACTCGGCAGTCAAGTCTGTTTTGAAGGAGTCAGACCTGGGCCTAAAGAAACTCCATAAGGGCGAGGAGTCCTATAAAGGGATAGCTTGTAAAGAGAGATTCATAAGAAGCTCTATTTGGCGTGAAAAGTAGCTATGAGGAAACCCCAGGGCCTGAAACAGTGACGGAAATGAGTATCAAAGGATGTAAATGGCATATAAGAGTGATACTCATGAAAAGAGATCCTAGCCATGGAAGAAAAATGGTAGAGACAAGGGACTAATGGCTTAAAATACCATAGTCCATGGCAAAAATGTTGAGTACTAAGGTTAATGCACGGGGACTTCACTTAGTGAACCTCTCACATAGCACGTGCGATCGTGGGATATTAAAGAATACCCTTAATTTCAAGAGATATTGACCCAAACTCTTTTTGTTGAAACCCCCTCCCAATACTTAAAACCTCCTCCCCACCCCTTTTTATACCTCAATCCTTATAAACCACCCTACCTACCCCCCCCTTAAACCCCTCATCCCCATAATACCTCCAATATATTGGCTCGATTTTTGATAATTTTAAAACCTACAATATGAACTAACGTGATAGGATATTGGCCAACAAGTGAAGCCCCCGTGGGTTAATGTGGAGTGATAAGATGCCAACAAGTGTTGGAAAGAGCAAAAACCACCCTATAGAAGCATCAACACTTTGTAAAAGTAGGTAAACATGTTCCAAGGCACAAAAGGGGTAATATTAGTCAATTGACATTTCAAACTATAGAGAAAGATCTACTTTACGAAATTTTATTTCTATTAATAGTTTGAAAATCAAATCATTTCTTACCATTTACACTTTTTGAGCCAAAAAAGGAAAGTTTACCCTCTAGCTTTGATTGCTTGCCGTGGACAATTGGACCGTCAGAATTCAGATCCGTCAGCTTCAGGTAACTCTACACCCTGAGCTCTTCATTTTCATCCAAACAAATTTTAAAATTGATGGTCAATTCAATTTATTTCATCAATAGAAAAAATGATAAAATGTATTCGCGGGTTGCTACGTATGAAAGCCGTGAATACGCATTTTATGCGCGACTTGCTGCATAGGAAAGTCGCGAATGACTCGCGACTTGTCCTAATGGACAGTTGCGCATGCTGCGCAAAGGATAAAAGCTTTGAAAATGGTTTAAATTTTTAAATTTTTATGGTGAAATACTAAATTAGACTATGTTTATTTGTCAGGGAAACATGGTGCTGGAGTGGAGGGAGAGGGAACATGAGATGATGGACCAAGAGGCTCTCCAAAGCCCGCCTACCATCCAAGCATTTCGGAATAGTGGGCTGCTCAAGTTCTTTTTCACATCACCTATGCGGGCCAATGTCCGCATATTAGAGTTCTTAGTCCATTACTGGGACCATGACCTGGGGATGTTCAATATCCAGGGTGAGACTTTGGAGCTGACCACACAGGACATCTACTTCATAACCGGATTATCACATCGGGGAGCACCGGTGAACCTGGAGAGCACTGGCAGGGGTGGGGACCCCTTGAGTGTCCAAAACTATGTGGATGTATTCTGCAGGCCGGGTACTCAAAAGAAGGGAAGCAGCGTTCTCATAGCAGATATATAGGATCTTACATTACAGGTATTGGCTAGTACTATAGTGAGACTTTCAGGGTCGACAGGATTACACATGGCCACCAGGACTCAGATGAGAGTGGCGGTGGACTGCTTTAGAGGCACACTCTTTGATTGGTGTACAGGGATTGCCCCCATCATGAGGAGGCAATTATCTGACTGTAGGAGGGGGAGACGGAAGAAATTTGGGTATGCTAGTATATTGGTAGTGTTCTTCTTTGAGAGGGTTCCATCTATGAGTCCTGCGATACCCTTACAGGTCCGTCATCCATGGCAGCCGAGGCTGAGCCGGTGGGGAGATATCTTCCTCTGTCAAGGAGGAGGAGATGTTGTACATAGCATGTATGACGATGATTTCTATTCATGTTGGGAATGACAGGTGCCGGCGTTGGAGCAGTTTCCATACGCTGGGCTAGATTTTCGAGGTGATCCAGACCTAGTCCTCCCTCCAGGAGGAGCATGGGGAGAGATGGGTAAGTCATTTTATTTTTTATCATTATCAAATTTTTATGGATTTTCAAATGATAGGATATATACATATGCACAATTCTAACCCTACTCATGTGTCAAAATGCAGATATTGGACCAGTCCGCCCTGTAGGGCACCCACGTACCTTCGTATGTCCTGTTGCAGGGGGAGAACCAGGATTAGTCACGGTACTCGAGGTGAAGCTAGGCAGGCTGACCGAGCGAGTACCTACGATATGGATAGAGCATCTCCCTGTAGCTATGCAGGAGTCTATAGTTGGGGTTACACCGGCCTAGCTACGTCTTTTCAGACGGGTAGCCAGAGCAGTATGTGTATATAGAGATGCAGTGGAGGCTATCGAAGCCGAGGAGGCTGAGGAAGTCAGGGGGCACAGAGATCACGGGGACCAAGGAGGTCCCAGTGGCCATGGCGGGCATGCTTAGTTTTAGGCATTTTGATGGATTTTGATCCACTTTTGTATATTTTGTACATGATGGATCTACGGATCAGACTTGACCTATCCTATGTATGAATAGATATTTACATATATATATATATATATATATATTTGTGTTTGGTTGTCAGCTTATTTACAAATGTTTCCTATGTATTTGCTTTATATTTTATGGAATATGTGTGAGATGCCAGTCCAAAATATAGTTAGCATATGCATCAGTTAATGAATTTTGGTTTCATGGAATGTGATTAAAAGTAATAACTTCAAAATGTCTTTCCAGTAAACGTATTTGCATGAACTGACGTATTGAGCTGGGAAACAACCAACTGAGAATCCAAACGGACTTCAAGTTGGGTGATGCCTCGTGACAAGGCATCCCATAGGAGCTCAATTACATCCCTATACTCAGCAACATTATTGGAAGCAGGACCTAGACAAGTGCCCCCCGCGGCAACAAGTTGTCCCGAGGGGGAGTAGATAACCCATGCTGCCGAAGCCAGGTTACAAGTGTGACGGCTAGCGCCATCAGCAAAACCTACATACATCTCGGAAGACATATGCAACAACCAGCAGATAGTATAAAAAATGAAACTGACAACCTAATGTACATAAAAATACATACATTAATATACAAGAAAAAGTGCTAAGCCTAAGCATAGTACTTCTTCAGGTAGAGCCCATTTCTAGGCTTAGGCAGCTTATTCCCATCATAATCCACTAATTCATATGTGCCTTTACTCAAAAATTTAGACACAAGATAAGGTCCCAACCACATAGCCTTGAATTTTCCCGCCCCCAGAGGCTCTTTGTCTTGATCCCAGAGCAAGACAAGTTCCCCCTCAGAGAAAACCCGAGGTTTGACCGTTTTATCATATTTAGATTTAACCCTATTCTTATGAGCCTGATTTGCAGTCAACGCATCTCTACGTTGCTCATCAAGGTGTTATAAATGGAGCAACCGTTCCTCAAGCTCAGTTGTGTCAGGTAGCACATGAATAGCTATCTGCAAGGATGGGATTTCGCATTCAATCAGCGTAATAGCTTCCACCCCGTGAACGAGTTGGAAGGGGAAAAAACCTGTAGCAGTTTTGACATTGGTTCGATAAGCCCAAAGAGGAGGATATAACATGATGTGCCAATTTGAACGGGCTGTATCAATAGTACGTTTAAGTATAGTTTTTAAAGTTTTGTTTACAGCCTCAACCTGACCATTTGCTTGCGGATAATAAGGAGAAGATTGTTCTTGTCGAAATTTGAGCATAGTGGTCAGCTTTGTCATCATGTGATTTTGGAAATGACTGCCATGGTCAGTGACAATCACTTTGGGAATACCAAACCTAGCAATAATCTAATTAAACACGAAGTAAGCTGCCGTTTCCCCATTGTATTTGAAAGTAGGCATTGCCTCTTCCCATTTTGTGAAATAGTCGATAGCGACAATGATGTATTTGTGCCCCCCAGCCGAGGCTGGGTTGCATGTCATATAATCGATCCCCCACTTCATGAAGGGGCCTACCGAGACAACAAGAAACAAGGGATCAGGATATGACCACATTTTTCTAGTGTAAAGCTGACATGGATGACATCGTTTCACAGCTTCCACACAATCTTTAAAGATGGTGGGCCAGAAATACCTGGCATGTAATATCTTCTGGGCCGTTGCTAACCCAGATAAATGACCCCCACACGCTCTGCTATGGGAATCATTTAGGACAATCTCCGCTTCCTCATGAGTAAGGCATCGACGCAAGATAGAATTTACCCCTCTTCGATATAATGTATCTCCTATTATGAGTTAGTTTTTAGCATGAAGACGTAACTTGCGTCGGTCTTCCCTAGAGTAAGCGGTAGGATACTTCAAAGTCTGGAGATATATAAAAATATCTCTGTACCAAGGATCAGAGGTTGATATAAGGAAGATGTGCTCATCTGGGAATGAGTCATCTTGAATCACTACATCTTCTTCCGTA
The DNA here is from genome assembly GCA_001517045.1 of Pseudotsuga menziesii. NCBI lineage: Eukaryota > Viridiplantae > Streptophyta > Pinopsida > Pinales > Pinaceae > Pseudotsuga > Pseudotsuga menziesii. The sequence continues at coordinate 156,320 of LPNX010693577.1, forward strand.
GGGAATTCTGCTATCAGCTCCGCAAAAACTAAGGATTTTTTGGATTTAGCAGATTGGAAAACCAAGTCAAACTCTTGAAGAATGACTATCCACTTGTTGAATTTTCCCCCAACAATCCGTCGGGATAGAACATATTGGAAAGGGTTTACATCCGCCACTACAGTAGTGGTCCTCAGTAAGATGTAGTGTCGTAACCTCTGTACAGTATAAACAGCCGCTAAGGCTAACTTCTCGACGTGGGAGTACTTAAGCTGAGGCCCAACCAGAGCGCGGCTAAGATAATAGACAACATGCTCAATGAGCTTGTCATCCTCATGAACTAGCACTACCCCAATGGTAGACTCCAACATGGCCAGATATAATAAAAAATCCCTAGAGTAATCTGGCGGGCATAATAAAGGAGTCGACAACAAGGTTTTCTTTAATGCCTCGAACGCGAGTTGTGCAGTTTCATCCCATACAAATGGGGTATCCTATTTAAGAAGGCGCATGAAACCTTTTGTGATCTTGGAATAATTAACGATAAAATGTTGAAGGAATTTAGACTTTCGTTGTAGACTCTGAAGTTGCCTAAGTGAACGAGGAGGAGGCAGATTTACAATGGCCTCGACTTTTAAGGGATCCACCTGTATGCCCCTACTAGAGACAATGAATCCAAGCAATATACCTGATTCGACGCAGAAAACACACTTGTGGGGATTCAAGCGAATTTTATAATACCTGTATCTCTCAAAAATCAACCTTAAATGATCTGGATGCTGGATCCTCTTGCGAGAATGAGCAGGCAGATCATCCAGATAAGGATCGACAATGGCTTTTATATCATGAAAAGCAAAGTTCATGGCTCTTTGAAAGGTTGCCCCTACATTTTTCAATCCAAAGGGCATTTTTCTATAAGCGAATGTACCCCAAGGGAAAATAAAAGCAGTTTTATGCTGGTCTTCCGGTTTGATTTGGATTTGATTGTAGCCAGAGAAACCATCCATAAACGAGAATACCTCACTACCCGCACATGCATCTATGATTTGAGCAATAAATGGTGTAGGGTAGTTGTCCTTGGGACAGGCTTTGTTAAGGTCTCGAAAGTCCGTACAAACACGAATAGCCCCTTTCTTTTTGTCAACAGGAACTGGGTTGGACACCCACTCAGTCAAAGCAATGGGATATATAAAACCTGCTTTCAACAACTTTTCTACCTCTGCCTTCACAACCACCGCTTTACGCGGGTTCACGGGGTGTAATTTTTGCCGAACCGGCTTAGCATCGGGATAGGTTAGGATCTCATGTTGAACAATAGATGGATCAATGCCTGGAATCTCCTCATATGACCAGGCAAAGATATCATGGAATTTCTCGAAAAGGGCAGTATAAATGGCAATATCCTCCAGAGAGCAGTTTGCACCTATATAGATATTTTCCACGACATCTGGCTTTACAGAGATGTTGATCGGTATAGTAGCGGAAATGTTTGCCATATTCCCCTTGGAAAACATTCCTTCCCTAGGTAAAGGGCTTACAGGTGTATCAACATCATCTGATAGTCTCACATGAAACTCTTGGTTTTCTATCTTGCTTAGCTCTGGAAGGAAATAAGATCGGTGATGAAGATCCTCACATATCTTATCATGTGAACACACAGCTTCCAGAATAGCTTCATCTGAAGGTAAAACAGTGTCTAAGCAATCTATGGAATGTAAAGAGTTTTATGCCCATGCATGCATATAAACTTCTTCCAGATCGTCCGAGACTGTAAGAGGATTTGGAATCGGATCTACAGTGGTTTGGGTAATAGCTTGATACGCCACTTCCACTGCAGACAAGGGAACTTCCGGTTCCTGAGGGGTTGTGAGGACCCAAGGATCAGTCCTATTGACCACCGAATCAATGGACTTCCCTACAGTAGTAGAACCGAGATAAAGGACTGGAGCTGGAATATCGAATTTGCCCATCAATGATGCATACAGTCCAACCCCCAAGCTCTGTGCAGTAGGTTTGGCCTGATCAACCAATGGCACAGTGGAATCTTTAGACTCTAAGCAGCCTTTACGAGTAAAATCAAGTTTGTCAACAGTGAACAGCTTGCCGTCATGCGGAAAAACCACGACACGAAAGACAGCATATGCAACAACAGACATTGCATAAGTCCAATTCCTACCCAGAAGCAAATTGTAGTCCAATGGAGCATCAATCACTTCGACTTCAACAGAGACTGCTTTGCCAGCCAACTTAATCTCGAAAGCTGGTAGGATACCATGTGGACAGAAAGACCTTCCATCAAAAGCAGTAAGTAAAGTGGTTGATGGGACCATCTCTGGGGATCCGAGAGCTTTGCAACAAGTCAGGGACATAACACAAGTAGAGGCTCCCTCATCAACAACCGCTTGTCCAATGGTCTTACCACCATGGACAACATCTATCGATAAAGCTACATGATAAGGGAGGCAAATTTTGACATCAGAGAGATTAAATTTCGCTAAGAGACTCGAAGAGTCCATGCTACCTAGAGCTGATAAGAGGGCATTCCGGTGAGCAAGACAACTCTGTAGCACCTCCAAAGCTGACATTGCACAAGGAGTCTGGGCCAAGTCTTCAACCACAGAGTAGTTGGAAGCGGCTCAGGCATTTGGGTTATGCAAAGTCTTCTTAAAGATACCTTTGGGTATCTTTGACATTATTTCTGCAGGTTTCTCTATAGTGAGAGGGTTGGAATATTCAACTACAGCTTTAAGCTTCTCATTGGTCTCTTTCTCATAGTTCTTGTTCCTGGTTTGTAACAAAGTTGAGGATCTAACCATGTTGATATAATTAGGGTCAGGATCAGTTTGATTGCCCCCTGCTATGGTATAAGCTAAAGCAGAATTCTTCCCTTGGGGAAATGGATCCTTCAGGACAGCCGGCAGTTGCGTTTGTAACAGCTTCTGAGCTTGTTCCATGAGGGGACAAAGATGAGTAAGATGATCCCCTTGGCACAACTTACAAGCGAACTTGACTTTCTTCTTTTCCTTTTTGCTCCCATCAGCGTTGTTCGCGGGCTTTGGCTTGTTTTGATTTTGGTTTCCCTCTCCCTTTTTACCTTTCTTCTTCTTCCCTTTGGGCTGCTGATTGCCCTTCGAAGAGTTTTGTGCAAAAATATTTGCACTTTGGGAGGAGGGGGCAGCCTTTGCTGCCTCTGCCGTAGACTGTTTGACAGACAATTGGTGAAGTTGTTTTGTCAAATACTCTACAGTGGGAGAGTTTACGAACCCAACCACACCATCAGCATGGGGTCCAGGTTTAGGTTTCTCGGCCTCATGTGAAGGCCTCTGTGCCTCAGGGATAATTTCATATAGAATCCCGGACTGTGAATAAATCAAGTCCAACTGCTGGGCCCTGAGTATGGCTTCTTCCTCACTAGTCACTCCTGATGTGGAAACATTTTTAGATATATAGGGTAATAAAGATTTAAGGAACCATTCTAATAGAAACTCAGGAGGGATGGTAGCTTTTATTAGGCTCTTTCACCTCCTCCACTCTTGGATATGATCTGAGATGTGGGTTGCCTTGTTTTGTCTGAAAGTGGACAACAAATCCGTTCCGAAGTCGTAACGGACCGAAAGCTGAAAGTGACTAAGGAAAGCACTAGCTAGGTCCCAGAAGCTACTAAAAACAGCAAAAGGCAGCTCAATGTACCATTTTTCTGCAGTGCCAGTCAAGGTCCTCTGGAGCAGCCTCAATCTCACTGAATCTTCATTCAATGAGTTGGAAGAACACCATAAGTGGAAGGTGGTGGCATGTGCCCCAGGATCTTCACTAGCCTTACCTTAGAACTTAGGGATGTCCGAGGGCAGTTTGGTGGGAACAGGTGGCCACAGAGAGTCATGCCTCACCAGATCGTTCATCAATTTTGATAATTCTGGCAAGTTCAAAGTTGCCAGAAAAGGAATCTTTGGCCTAACCGGTGTACTAGAAGTGCCAGCTTGGGTATTCGAGGGTCCAGCCCCTGAATTCCCATAGGTAAAGGTGGTGTTTCCCCCTGACATTGGTTGTGGAGTGGGAAGGTTGCTTTGGAACGGATTCCATCCGTAAGCCATTGGATTTTGGGTGGGAGGTGCAGTGTAAGTGGTTCGGGTCGCCCCCATAGAAATTGGGGTCTGAAACATTGGAGCAGGTATCCCTCCACTAAACAAAGAGAAGGGAGAGCTCATGTATGGGACCGAAATAGGGGTTTGGTAGCTTTTCCCGTAATAGGTGTTGCTACCAAACTGCACTCCTACATATGAAGGAGGTGGACCTACGTATGGACTGGATGGGGGTATGTGCCCCCCATTCCAAGGGAATCCTTGGACAAAGGCCGAGGATCCCACCGGACCACTGTGGGTAGTGTAAGGGAAGGAAGAAGGAATTGTAGGCATACTAGGAATCCCAGTATCCATATCACCAGACATACTTCCTATGTTTGAGTAAACCGGTGGTTGGACCACCCGGCTTGCTGGAGTTAAGGGTGTGGAAGGTAAACTAGATCTAGGGGTACTAACCGGGGGAGGTAGTACCCCTTCAACCGAAAGGGTTGAGGTGAAAACAAATGAACTTTCTCCCTTAGAAGACATAGCTCTACCTACAGGTACACCTAGTATTGGTGAACTAAAAGGCCTAACCTGCACGATCATTGGATCGTTCAAATCAGTCAAGGGGGTATTATAATTTCTTGCAAACTCGTCAGCTTGCAATTCCTCTATCTCGACTGTGTCAAAGTTAAAGCGGTTATCTATTAATTCCGGTTCACCAAGAACCTCACTTACTCCTACTAGTTCAAAAGAACCACCTGTGCTTAATCTCCGCCTTTGGGGTAAAGGTGGAGGTTCCAGTGGTGAGAGAGGAGGAAGGTTTCTCAACCTTCTTGACCTTATAACAAGTTGGTCCTCCAGAATTAAGACTTTAAATAATCACACCCTAAGGCCAACTAAACACAAGGAAATCCACAGAGCATACAGTAAAAAGATCCTAGAGTCTCAAGCAATCAAAACAGGCTATAAAGATATTCTTTCCCGAAGAAAGCCGATGAACAGTTACTTGGCGTCCTTGAGGGGTTCTTAGGCACAAGCAGAGGAACACCCAACCGCCCTCCTACACTTTCCACAAGGGTTACCTTCCAAGTCCATTCAAGGTGAACCAGAACTAACCTTCCGGTTTACCTGGGTATGAGCCCTAAAAAGACAAGAGACTAAGGCTACCTTGACAATACCTACTGTCTGGGGGGACAGTCATCAGCCGAACTCGTATGCATGGGCAGGGTAGCTGAGCCCGAAACTCTGTCTAGGACAGAATCCCCAGATGCGTAAAAGTCTTGGGTTACGTTTTGACAAGGATTTGGGGGGTTATCCCCTCTGTCCAAGCCTCCACGTGGCCTAGTGCTTAACTCCCGTTTGAGAGGAGCTTCCCAGATATAGTGGTAGAACTAAGGATTTACCTAATGAATAGTCCACTACGTCTGAGTTTATAATTTGTGGGAAGTTTACACTCCCTAGCCCACAAATCTAGACTAATCTAGTAGGTGAAAGGCCCTAAAAATAAAAACTTACTAATAAATTTTAATTTTATGCGTTAATTTTAAGGGCTGTTCTTTACTCAAAGGAAGTGGAAGTGATGGACTGTGTGGTGTTTTGACTCAGCAGAAAATAAATGAAAGTAAAAGTGCATTTAAAGCAAACTAACACTATAAAATAGACTTCTTTTCATTTTTTCAAATATGTATTGATGAATTAATAGCACATGATAAGAGAAAACTAGCCTATGTTTTTGTATTTTTCTGAGATAATATTTTTTAAACTGAAACAAACACTACTTTATGCAAAAATTACAATGCAAAAGATTAACTATGTTTTGTTTTTCACTTTTAAAAAATGCTCAAAAAAAAAGTACTATGCATCTACAATGCACTGCTTGAGTGAACTTGACACTTATGGACTATATAAAAACTACAAACTGAAGTAAACAGGCAAACAAGACCAAAAGACCAGCAACAAAAGCAGGCTAGGACCCTAGCTTGGGTGCAAGCATTGACACAAAATCAAAGCAGACTTTAAGCAGGCAAGTGCAAACCAATAACTGACAGAAAGCAGACTAGAAAGACAGAGTCGAAGACCCTGATCACTAATCTAGACTCAGGCACTCTCACCAACAACCCAAACAAGCCAAGAACTTCAAGATGCAACAGTAAATAAGACAAGTAAAAAGAGACTCAAGGGCTTTCAAAAGCACTAAAATGTGATCACCTGATACATTCAAACAACTCTACAACACTCTTAGAGAAAATCTTCTCAGAAAATAGGACTTATAACAGGAAAAAGACCAAGCAAACTTTCACACAAAAAATCCCAGTTTCCAGGAGTACTCACAACTGTGTAGCAGTGCAAGTCGCGAATGATTCGTGACTGTTCAATAGAATAACCCGCGAATGAAACTCAAAATTCGCGACTGTCCAGAAGGGAAACCTGCGAATGGGTATAAATTTTTTTCAAAAACAGAGAAAAAAGACCCAAGACTTTCAAATGCTGAACAAATTAAGAAGCAGGATAAAAATCACAAGCAGACTTCAAGCAAACACTGGTCAGGAAGGCAGAAAAAGACCTAAAGCAGACTAGGCTTCCCCAATGGAGTCACCAGTTCTGTTGTACAGGATAATTCACCTAATAACCGAGGTCTGGGGGGTTACCAACATACTCATGACTTGCAGACAATTTGACTCTAAAAGCACAGAATAGGAAATAGGAAAGTAGAAGGAATTGCTTGTATTAAATGAAGGTTGATCCTTGCTATCTTCTCCCTCTCTGATCCATTTCCAAAGTCTCCAAGATAGTTCCTCCTTCACCTGTTAATAAACACTCTTCCAAATACAAGGCAATTCATATATATAGATGAAGGCTAGGAAAATCATATATCATATTTGAGATGTAAACATTTACCAATCCACAAGATATGAAACACATATGGAAGAAGTAATATCTTTATTAACAATAATAGAAAGAGTTTAGGTTACAACCCAATGTCTGAACAAGGATTCCTCTGTTACCAAAGGACTCTGAGTTTCTCTGCTCCAAATATTTCTGTAGACAATCCACCAGCATAACTTTTCTCTCCAAGTATGACTATCCAACTCCCTCCCCAAGGCCTCTATTTATATGGATGAAATGAGGCAGTTCTTGAAGGTTAGGGAAGTTGTGGCAGTTAAGAAGATTAAGTTAAATGAGTAAACTAATCTTCCATTAACGTGTGGTTTTATGTTTTAACGTTGAGGAAACCATTCGCGGGTCTGTAGTAGATCAACCCACAAATGATTTGCGACTATATAGAAGAGAAACTCGCGAATGAAAGAATTCGTGACTTGCTGTATAAGAGACTCGCGAATGATGCGCGAGTTGCCAATATAAGGAGTCGCGAATACAACTCAACATAGGTAAAATGGAAAAGTAATCAGCTAAGTATATAAGTAATGTACTTCATCATAAGCCAAGGTATAGTGAATATGGGCAACCTCAATCCATAAGTGTCCTTTTGTGTGCCGACATGAGGGATATCAGCACTTGGACGGAGAGGTGCCATTCAAGTGTATAACAATTAGTCAAGCCAAGTTAGGAGTCAGTTACATTCAGTTCTATCCCTCTACATTCAGTTAGCTCTAGGTTTAATTGATTGCACACATCTGGGGTGCATTTCTCACCTACCATAGTCAGTTAACCATTATTTAATACTAAATGTAACACTTGGTTGTGTTTTAGATCTTCGATGAACTCCAGTTATGATTTAGACAAGGACAGTTAACTACTGGGTCCTCCGATAGTGATTTAGACAATGTCTTGGTTACCTACAGTCAAGTAGAGTCATCAATTCAAACTTCCTCATGTGCATTCGAATTGCTTGTGGCTATTAAATCCATTTTACATTATTGTAATTATCATTTGAATTACCTTTTTGATTAATGAAAGCATTCACAGCTGCAAGCCGTTTGCACTGTTTCATTCTTCAATTGCCGAGTAAATTGTGAGATCTTCTTTGTGAGTTTTGTTTTTGTCTACAGATCTATATGCTCAAATTTACACTAATCACCCAAATGCTTCTATTTAAACATGAAATACTACATTTTGATCAAATCTTAGGGTAATTGTAAAATTTATGTTGATGTATTTGTAACTTTGGAATGTATTCATCTATGTATCTTATGTATTGTAACCCGATGTTTATTCGGGATGTATCTATAATGTAATTGAGTCATGTTTTCATGCCTTGATGTTCCAATCGGGAGAATTAATAATGTAAACAAGTCATGTCAAGTCATAGTGTGTAACCCTCTGATTGTCTAAGGGTGAAAGTCCCCGCAGTTCTGGGGCACTAGGGTTATTAGACTCTCCTAGTAGAGGTCGGCCCTGGTAGGGTTTTAGTCATGTTGGGATTAGTATAAATACAGAACTGGAGTCTCTATTTATCATACAACTTATCCACACTCAAGTGTAGTGCATAGTTGAGGAAGGAGAAGACACTGGGGCTAGATAAGAAGAAGATTACTGCTGTCAGGAGATCACTTACTGTCTTGGGGCTTTTACTGTTTTTGGTGTTGATTCTATCTCTAAGGAAGTTGCGGGGTTTTTCCATTTATCGTATCATAGCTAACCTGAGAAGAAGATACTATGCAGCTGTGGGAACTAGGGATTCCTATTTTGTAGATCTTCCTCCATATATTTTCAGAAAAAGTAAGGGGGAATAACTCTCCTCCCTAGGGCGCATCTTTCTGTTGAATCAGAATGCAATTCTAAGGTTTTTCAGTTTTTGACCCAACACTACTGTGCGAAATTAGGGATTTTCATAGAAGAGGAATTTTTTAGTGAGCCCAGGTGTGGATTGATCTCCTCCCCAAAATCGAAGTTAGGAATAAATTTCAAGGCATTTTTGTGAACAGATCTCTGGAAAAGCGAAACCCTAATTTGCTACTAAACCAGCACTGCAGGATTTCAGCTCAAGTTTCAGATCCGACATCTTGAACCTAGTAAGATCTAAATATTTTGCATTTCGATTTGAGGTTCTCAATTTAAGATGTCTCATCATACCAAGCTTGATGAAAATCTTGAGGGAGATGATAACTTTCGAACTTGGAATTATAGGATCTCCCTGGTCCTGGAAGAGAATGAATTAAACTCCTATATCAATGAGGAGGTTCCAGTCCCTGAGGGAGATGAGGATAAGGCCTTGCATAATAATAAGTTGGTTATGGAAAAGAGAATCATTGCTGATTCTATCAAGGATCATCTCATACCACAAGTGTCCTCCCTTAAGACACCTAAAGCTATGTTTGATTCCCTAACCAAATTGTTTGAAGGGAAGAACATTAACAAGAAGATGACCTTGAGAAACCAATTGAAGAATGTGAAGATATAGAATGCTAAGACTATTCAGTCTTACTTTACAAGGGTTTCTTAGATCAAAGAGCAGCTAGAAGCAGTAGATGAAGAAGTGGAAAATGAAAAGATTGTGATGACCACCTTGAATGGTCTCCCTAGATAATGGGAATCTTTCATTCAAGGAATCTATGCCAGAAAGAAGTTAGTTAAGTTCAGTAGGCTATGTGAAGAATGCTCTCAAGAAGAAGCTAGGATAGTATCTCAAGAAGAGAACATGGGTAGTGAAGATGAAGCCCTCACAGTTCACTCCAAGAAAAATAAGAGGAACAATTATCACTCCAAAGGTAAGACCTCACACTCTAGAAAATATCTAAATACCATTAGATGTTACACATGTGATGTAAAATGTCACATATCCAAATTCTTCCCTAAAAAAAGAAATCAAGGAAGAAGGGAAACAAGAGAAGACATCATGCCCATGCTGCAGAGGATGATGAACCTTCTTCAAAGAGAATCAGACAAGAGAGTGACGACTCTTCAAGTGAGGATGAATATGTACTGATCTCCGCTCTCATGGGAACTATTTCACATGGAAGCAATGATTGGTTTATATACAGTGGTGCTTCCAAGAATATGACAGGATTCAAAGAATCATTTGTAAAGCTATCTGAACATGAGTCACCTCACAAGGTGAAACTTGGGGATGACTACCAGTATCCAATAAAAGGTAGTGGTGAATCCTTCTATAAACTAGACTCTGGAAAGTGTTTGAAGATGAAGAATGTATTATTTTTTCCAGGTCTAAAGAAGAACCCCCTCTCCATATTTGCATTGGATGCAAAAGGAATGAGGGTTTCTTTTGTAGATGGCCAAGTTATTATGTGGCCAAAAGGAAAGACTTTTGACGATGCAATTGTGATCGAAGAACAAGAAGGAGGCTTATACAAGTTGAAGGGCCAACCAGATCAAGCTTTGGTTCATGACATAGTAGAACCAAATGAACTATGGCATAGAAGGCTTGCACATGTGCATTACATAGCACTACCACTTGCAAGCAAAGTTGTTGAAGTTCTTCCAGAATTACAAGCAAAACATGAAGGGGTCTACAAAGGATGTGCGAAAGGAAATAATACAAAGAAGACATTTCCAAGTAGCGAAAGTAAATCAAAAGGAATCTTGGAAATCATCCAGTCCAATGTATGCAGACCAATGTCATCAAGCTCACTAAGCGGGTACATGTACTATGTCTCTTTTATTGATGAATTTTCTAGGAAGACATGGATTTACTTCATGAAGAATAAATATGAAGTGTTTAGCAAGTTCAAGAAATTCAAAGCCTTGATCGAGAACTAGACTAAAAAGAAGATCAAGACTTTTCAATTAGACAATGGAGGAGAATTCACTTCAAATGAGTTCAAGGAATTATGTAAGGACTCAGGGATCAAGAGGGAGTTGTCCACTCCTTAAAATCCACAACAGAATGGGGTTGCAGAGAGGAAGAATAGAACCATCATGGAAGCTACAAGAGCTATGCTTCATGATCAAGATATTCCTATGCACCTTTGCGCAGAAGCAGCCAGAACAACAGTGTATGTACAGACCATACTCCACACATAATACTTGAGAAAAAGACTCCTGAAGAAGTCTTCTCCGACAAGAAACCAGAAGTCAACCATCTTAGAATATTCAGCTGTGCTGTGTACATACACATTCCAAAAGAGAAGAGAACAAAATTAGATCCTTCAGGAAAGAAGGATATATTTGTGGGATACTCTGAAAACTCAAAGGCTTACAGAATATACTTCCCGGGATTCAAAAATATTGATGTTAGTAGGGATGTAACATTTGACAAAGATTCAGCCTACATCAAATCCAGAAAGAAACCTGCTGAAGAACCTGAAGAAGAAGAAGCTCCTAGAATTCATGATAAAATGATGAACAAAGAAACTCGAGAAGAAGATTGAGAATTTCAAGAACCACAAAAACCTATAGATCCACCACAGGAGAAGAATCCTCACAAGAGGAAACCTACTTGGGTACGAGAGATTATCCAAGGTGCAGAAATATATGGGGTTCCAGAAGAGAATCTCAGAGAAAGAAAGAGGACCAAATCCTGTTCGAGTTATGTAGCTCTACTATGTGACTTCATTGATAAAGAACCTTCCGAGTATGAAGAAGTGGCATATCAGAAAGAATGGAAGGATGCAATGATCGAAGAGCACCAATCGATCATGAAGAATGATGTTTGGGATGTTGTCCCAAGACCAGAAGGGAAGTCAGTAGTAACTTCCAAATGGATCTACAAGATCAAGCATGCTGCAGACGGTAGCATTGAAAAGTATAAGGAAAGATTTGTGGCTCAGGGTTTCTCCCAGAAAGAAGGAATAGAATATGAAGAAACCTTTGCACCTGTAGCTAGATACACTTCCATCAGATCGGTGCTTGCTCTGGCTGTAGTAATGAAATGGAAGATACACCAAATGGATCTCAAGACTACTTTCTTGAATGGTGTAGTAGAAGAGGAAGTGTATGTAGAACAACCACTCGACTTTGAGACACATGACAGGGAGTCCCATGTGTGTAGACTAAAGAAAGCCCTGTACGGTTTGAAATAGGAACCCACGACATGGTATGGCATAATTGACAGCTTTCTATCTAGTTTGGGCTTTACCAAGAGTAAAGCAGATTCCAACCTTTACTACAAGGTGGAATGTGGCAACCCGGTGATACCTCTACTATATGTAGATGATCTGTTTATGACAGGTATGAATGGGTTGATTGTTGATACAAAGAGAAAGCTTGCTACTGAGTTCAAGATGAAGGACTTCGGAATGATGCACTATTTCCTAGGTATGGAGCTGTGGAAAACTACACATGGAATCTTTCTTGGACAAGGAAATTATGCAGTAGAGAGCCTGAAGAGATTCGGGATGATGCACTGCAAGGCATTGACCACACCTATGGCATCAAACCTAAATATATTGAGTGATGATTCATCAGAGACAGTTGATGTCATGATGTATCATCAGATGATTGGATCCTTGATGTACCTGACAAGCACGAGACCAGATATTTGCTTTGCTGTAAACACCTTGAGCCAATACTTGACAAATCTGAGACATGTTCACTTGACTGCTGCAAAGCATATTCTGAGGTACCTGAAGGGTACGGTTGATTATGGGCTCAAGTATAAGACTGATGAAAGGATTAAATTGGAAGGTTATGTTGATTCATATTGGGCAGGAAGTGCCATCGCTAGGAAGAGCACTTCAGAGTGTTGCTTCAGTATGGGATCAGGTGTGATCTCATGGTTTAGTAGGAATAAATCCTGTGTGGCACTAAGTACAGCTGAAGCAGAGTATGTTGTAGCCTGCTCAGCTAGTTGTGAGGCAGTATGGCTGAGGAAGCTACTGTCTGATTTGTTTGATCTATAGTTAGATGCTACTTGTATATACTGTGACAACCAGAGCTATGCAAAGTTGTCTAAGAATCCAGTATTCCATGACAAGTCGAAGCATATTGAGATCAAGTATTACTATATCAGGGATATGGTGCAAAGAGGAGCAGTGAAGCTCTAGTATGTGGTGACGAACGAATAGATAGCTGATGTGCTGACTAAGCCATTGGCTAAGGTGAAGTTTGAGTACTTCAAGGAAAAGCTTAGTGTTCTCCAGATCGAGGTTCCTCCCAAGAGGAAGTGATGTGTCTTTGCTGTGCCATTCTGACATGGTGAGAGGATTGGTTCCTTCCATGATCAGATGTAAGTGCAGTGTCATTCCGAAATGGTGAGAGGATTGGTTCCTTCCATGGTTGTATTTAAGGGCTGTGACATGGTGAGAGGATTGGTTCCTTCCATAGTCAGGTATATGTGGATGCCACATCCAACATGAAAAAGGGATGGCTCTGTGAAGACACATCTAGTATGAAAAAGGACTAGCTCTGTGTAGGTGGCACATCCAGCATGAAAAAGGGCTGGCTCTGTGGAGGCTCATCTAGTATGAAAAAGGACTAGCTCTGAGTAGCTACCACATCTGGTATGAAAAAGGACTAGCTCTATGATGCCTCATCTGGTATGAAAAAGGACCAGCTCTGTGATGCCCTACCTAGTATGAAAAAGCACTAGCTCTGGAAAGGCTCATCTAGTATGAAAAAGGACTAGCTCTGAGTAGTTTCCACATCTGGTATGAAAAAGGACCAGCTCTGTGATGCCTCATCTGGTATGAAAAAGGACCAGCTCTATGATGCCTTGCCTAGTATGAAAAAGGACTAGCTCTAGGAAGGCTCATCTAGTATGAAAAAGGACTAGCTCTGAGTAGCTGCCACATCTGTTATGAAAAAGGACCAGCTCTATGATGCCTCATCTAGTATGAAAAAGGACTAGCTCTATGATGCCATACCTAGTATGAAAAAGGACTAGCTCTGGGAAGGCTCATCTAGTATGAAAAAGGACTAGCTATGAGTAGCTACCTCATCTGGTATGAAAAAGGATCAGCTCTAAGATGATACATCCAGTATGAAAAAGGACTAGCTTTGTAGAGGTTTCAATGATGAAAAGAATCAAAAGATAGCACCTGTGATGATAGCACCTGTGATGATCTAGATCTCATGATGATGATCCAGCAGTGATGATCCATATCGAGTGATGATATAGATCCAGTGATGATAGCCAGTGATGATCCAGATCCAGTGATGATGCCTCATGATGATACAAATCAAGTGATGATCCAGATCCAGTGATGATGCCTCATGATGATCCAGATCGGGTGATGGTCTAGATCCAGTGATGATGTCCCATGATGATCCAGATCGAGAGATGATACAGATCTGATGACTTGAGGATGACTTGAAGATGAAGATGAATTGAATATGAAGAAGAAATGAGATGAAAATGACGAGATAATCCAGTTGATACAGAGAAGAAGACCAGTGCTGAAAATTGTGTCGAAAGAATACCTTCCTAGTTAAGAGGGAGTGTTGACGTATTTGTAAATTCAGAATGTATTCATCTATGTATCTTATGTATTGTAACCTGATGTTTATCTAGGATGTATATATAATGTAATTGAGTCATGTTGTCATGCCTTGATGTTCCAATTAGGAGAATCAATAATGTAAACAAGTCATGTCAATTCATAGTGTGTAACCCTCCGATTGTCTAAGGGTGAAAGTCCCCGCAATTCTGGGGCACTAGGGTTATTAGACTCTCCTAGTAGAGGTCAGCCCTGGTAGGGTTTTACTCATGTCAGGATTAGTATAAATAGAGAATTGGAGTCTCTATTTATCATACAACTTATCCACACTCAAGTGTAGAGCATAGTTGAGGAAGGAGAAGACACTGGGGTTAGATAAGAAGAAGATTACTGCTGTCGGGAGATCACTTACTGTCTTGGGGATTTTACTGATTTTGGTGCCGATTCTATCTCTGAGGAAGTTGCAGGGTTTTTCCATTTATGGTTTCCCCGAGGATAAACACTGTGTTCATTGTCTCTTGTGATTGATTGCTATGCTTTCTATTCTCTTAGTAAATATCCTAATATAATGCTAGCTTTATGATGAAATTCTAACAATTTACTTTAAACCCAAGGCCATGAGGGATGGTGATCAGCCTCCCTCTTGGAATATTTTTGTAAGCCTCACCAACTAGGACTTCCAAAAACAACCTCTAGGGTTTGTTGGAGGATCCTAATTAGGGGAAAATTCAGAGATCTAAGGACAAACAAGAGAAAAATCCTTCAAGAGGATGTTTTATAACATGTAAAGGTTGAAAAAAGCTGGTAAAAATCCCCAATTCAAAGAAAATGCAGCATTACAACCACCATTCAATCCATAGAAGAATAATTTCACCAAACTTTACCAATGGAGCAACCAAGAAAAACCTAGATCCTCCTTGTGCTTGTGTTCTTCCAACAATGCTAGCATCAATATTTCATGTGCATGAAACCCTACAATTCACCTATCATTTTACAATGAATACAAAGAAGAAATAGTAATATATTTGATACATTTCTCCTGTTAATCCATAGGCAAGCCTATATCAGAACATCTTCTTCACATGAAATATTTTTCTAGATCCATTGATTTGCAAATAATGGTGCTTCGTAATTGCAAGAGGAACTTCACAAACATTTATGTATTCTCAACCAGTCATAAAAGGACAAGCAAGCATACATTTACGAGAATCCAAACAAATATTTAAAGGATCGAAGACAATCACCTGTCTCTTCTATTGAACAATAATAGAGTGAAATTATGTTTCATATAACTTGATTTTAGCACTGTTACTGGATCCACCACCCTAGTGTGTAGGATCCGCTAACAATTGCAACAGGTTGATCTACCTTAGCTACCAAACTAAGCATATGTGTTGTTTCGGTGGAAGCAATGTTAATGTTCAAAGGTGTTACTGAATCTATAATACTTCCAGTTGATGAAACTCTTCTTGAAATGGGGACCATAAGAAGAGAGTTTGATCTTATCTTGGCCAAACGAAATTGAAGGCTGGACCTGCTCATTCTACAAACCAAGATCGCTTGAATTGATTCCAGTAAGGTATAAAGAGTTGCCATACCTAGTTGTTTCTCCCTCTATTTCCTGACTACTGCAGAGGATTTCACGTTATATGATGGTTCAAGAGAAGTAGTAGACACAGATACAAATGTGAGAGGTTGTGATAGTTCCACTGATTTTGACAACAGCGGTTACTGTAGAACACCTCTAACCTATAATTTTTGGAATTCCCTATAATTGTTGACCAATTTTATATTTTGGACAAGGTCATGCCTTATTTTACCCTTTTTGACCTAGTTGGCCTTTTCTTCATTAAAATTCGATATGTTATTGCATGATATGATATAGCCTATCAGACACCTTTTCTGCACTTGTTGCATTTATGAAGTTCTTTGTAAATAACAGAACTTCTCTCTGGCTCTTATCTTTAATTGACAACTAAATTATTTTTCTATACTTTATATTGTCTTGATTTCTTCTCAAGTGATTTATATCTCCATTGGGAAACCGTAAACTACTTATATTTTACATTTTAGTCCTTTGATTGACTTGGACATGAGCATGCATTTTATTTATATGTTTGACAAAACGATTCTATATCATCACTCATTTGGACATGTTGAGTGAAAATATATCATATATAAAACACTAATTAGATTATTTTGATGCATAAAATTCAATGATCATTGGCATACTGGCAGAGTGTGTGCTCTAGAATGAAAAGGATATATAAAAGAATACCATACTGATATGTCGTAAGAGTTGTCAAGTAAACAACTGTAAATGAAAAGGATATAGATTATTTACATATTTATTGGAATAATCTCCACCATTATCTGTGTGAAGGATATTGATCCCCTTACCAGATTGTTTCTCTGCAAGGGCTTTAAAATCTCTAAGAAAAGCAAACACATCAGCTTTGTGATTTAAGAAGTAGACCCTTGTTTATATAGAGATGTAATCAATGAAGGTTAGAACTTAGTACATATATTTATTTGTTCATAGATAGGTGAGGAAAGGGACCAGTAATGTCACTGGGCACAAAATCAAGAAGTGATGTGGCTCTCTTAGCCTTTCCTTTCTCAAATCTCTCTTCAAGGTGCCTACCAAGAGTATATATTGGACAAACTCCATCTAAGAAGGATATAGGTGGCAACCCCAGTATCCCGTCTTGTTTGATTAATTTATGCAATTAACATAATTTAATATGCCCAAAAATATCATGCCATAACTTACTAACATCATTAGAATGCATTAACACAGCTAGAGTAGGAGTTTTAAGCAAAAACTTTGAAAAAACATACAATTTATTTTTGTAATCAACTTTTTCATGGGCTTCATTTTTCTTGTCAAAAGTGGGCCAATCTAATGCTCCAGAAAATCCAAAGCCATTGTAAACCAGTCTTTATATGGAATCATTGGTTTATGCTCTTCAATATGAAGGCCCTCTTAAAGATTGCCTCTTTGTACGAAGTCATAGACAATAAGGCATTCCTTGCCTTGTGCATAATAGCTAATACAAAGTAGTTAGATGGTAATTGTTGTGCTTAATACATATCCATAGGTACTGGTTATAATAGAACATTATGTTTGCTTGTAGTAAAAAGCAACTTCAAAGCCTTATATATTTTTGCTTCTTCCAGTAAATACTTTATTATTAGACTGTGAGATATCTCGACCTCAAGATCTATTTGTTTTAGCAACCAAATCCTTCATAGACTCCATTCATTGCATCAAAGGCATTGATCGACTGATCATTGGTCTTCTTATAAATAAATACTTCATAAAAGATTTGTTGCCTTCTATCAGGGAAAATAAAGGGATTCACTAGCTGCAAAAGGATTGGATGCTATAAACTCATGCTCCCATCCTGTAGAAAACACAACAGCAACACAAAGCATAAAAATGGAAAGCCTATATAATAAATTACAAATGGAAATGCATGATAAATTTGGATAAATCGGGTTATAAGGGAGATCAATGTTTTTCCTGCATTTACAGCCTCTCCCAGGGATCCACTTGTCACTATTTTTTTGTCCAAGTAACGGCAGAGGGAATCACTATCTTTGAAAGGAAGTTGAGCAAGGATACATAGTGATTTAGCTTTGGGAAGGTAAATTGTTGTCTTTGATAGAATATAGACACCAACAAACACACAATGATTCCTTTTGGAAGAAAAGACAAGTAAAAACATCAATGAACATCCAATATGGAGTCGCCATCTAGAGTTAAATAGTTATGTGAGCTTAGTAGAAGCAAATTGTTGTGCATGATGATGTGTGTGCATTGGAAGCTCAACGATTTAGTTTGGAAAGATAATAGGCTTTGCTGGGGAAGGAAATTACTACTCAAATCACCAAATCCCAAGCCCACATGCATGTCAAATCATTGTCTTGAGGGACCATATGCAAAATCGTTGTTGTGCCTAGGAGGAACCTGCTTTAATGTACAACAATTTAGCCTATGGGAAGGTTTAATGCTTTTTTGGAGAAATTTCCTTTGTAAGCCACCAAATCCTCGGCCCACACTTGTTAGGTTATCAAATCGCTATATCTAAGTGAAATCTTTCAATTTTGTTTTGTTAAATCTACTAGCAGGCATCGCTTTTTCGACGCTTCGGTGAAACCTTCCGACGGTAGTGTCATGACTGTGACACTTCAGAGTGTCGGACTCTATCGGATGACTGACACTTCAAGTGTCAGGCGAAGTAAAAAATATGACACTTTCTGGATAAATCACCAAGGGCGTCACCATGCCTCTGACACTTTTTCTCATCGGAAGGTCGACTCTTCAAGTGTCGGAGGGTGTCAAAAATCCGACAGTTGCTAGATAAAAACACCGGCCACATCGCCATGCATCCTACACTTCTTCCCATCTAAAGGCCAACTCTTCAAGTGTCAGAGGGCGTCGGATTTCCAATGGTATATGCAAGTTTTAATTGACACTTTGGAAGAGAAAACTCTTGAATAGGTGACACCATGGTGTGTCGGATCTTCGAACCACATTGGTAGGCTGTCAAATATCTGACATTATGCCACCGATGGAAAAAAAAAAGTGTATATGTCAACGATGTGACAGATAAGTGTCAAAATTCAGACATGCAAGGTGTCAGATTTTGGGTTGAAATTATGTTGTGCAATATTCATTTGGAAACTACTTGGATTCCGTCATGTTGCGTTCCATTTCCATAATGGTTTTATTCTTTCTCTCTGTGACACCATTCTATTGAGGTGTATACCATGCATTGAATGGATTCTCTATGCCATGGCTCTTTCAAAAGTCTAGAAATCCATTTGAAACATATTCACCACCTCTGTCCTTCCTTAGGATTTTGATGCGGTGACCACTTTGGTTCTCCATGAGTGCCCTGAACTACTGAAAGAAACTAAATGCATCATATATATGTTTCAGAAAATATACCAATGTTTTTCTTGAGTAGTCATCAATAAAAGTAAGAAAATAATTGCATCCACCAATGGATGATGTATACATTGGACCACAAATATTAGAGTGCACAACCTCAAGTGGTGTGCATGCTCTGTATCACTTTCCAACTGGAAAAGTCTCTCTATGTTGCTTGCCAAAAATGCATCCTTCACAAACTTTATCTAGTTTATCTATCAATGGAAATATGTTTACCATATCTTTTTGAGCAATAGCTTAAGCTCACCAAAATTCAGATGTCCAAATCTGAAATGCCATAGCTAGGAATCATCCTCAACTTTTGTTTGAAACACTGCTTGAATTTCAGCGCAGTAATTTTCTTTGTTATCACAATTTACGATTGATTCTTTAGTTTTATCCTTGAATGAAACTCTTGTATTGTCTGGAACTATCCTCAATGGAAACAATAAATTGGATGTCATTCACACTTTTGCTCTTAGTTGGTTTCTTGGAAGTATGTCTTTAATAAAATAGTGATTGTCCTCCATGTAGACTCTGTACCCTTTCTGAATCAACTGTCCAATACTCAACAAATTATGGTTTAGACCTTCCACATTATAAACACAAGGGATATGCTTTCTCTCCCCGTGTTTGGCTAGAATACCAATAATACTTTTTCCCAAAATAGTAACTTGGACATTATTCCCAAGTGTAACATGAGTTTAAACTGAATTATCTAGATTGGAAAACAAATTTAAATTATGAGTCATATGATTTCTACATCCTGGATCTAAATAGAATATGTCACATGGAATTTATTGAATGGTATTGCATTCAATTGGGGATTTGAATTCCATCATCATTACACTCGACAAAGTGTTGGTATTCACTGACTGGTTTTTTATTTGCTTTGCTTGGTCATACTGCTTCTTCCTACATTCATATGCATAATGACCAAATTTATTACCATAATGACATTGAATTTTTTAATTATCAAACCTATGACACTTAGATGACTTGGGTTCTCATACTTTCCTCTACCAGTGGCATTTGTGGGAGTGCTTCTGAATCCTCCTCTAAAGAAGTTTATTCCTCTAGCTCTAGAAAAGTGTTTCTCCCCTTGCCTCTACCATGGCTTATGGATGTATTTGCTACAAATGCACCTTCCCAATATGTGGTTGTTCTAATGATTATGTGTTCATGATTAATGAGGGAAGCTTGCAAATCATTAATGGTAAACACCGGCATGTATTTGGTTTCTTCTAAGGTTATAACCAAGAATTCAAATCTTGGGGGAAGAATTCTGAGGATATTTTCACCCAGACTTTGGTCTACAATGGTTTCTCCATGAGATTTTAGTTGTTTTGTCAAAGCAACAACTATAGTATAGAATAATTCTACTAACTCTTTTCTTTCATTGACAGAGGTTCAAAATCTCTTCTCATAATTTGCAGCTTGGAAGTATTTACCTTGTCCAAACCTTGATAGGCGGTCCCCAATGTGTCCCATGTTTGCTCTGTGGTATTTTCTACTACTACTCTTGGGAGTATGCTTTCCTGCATGGCTTGGTCTATATAGAACAAATTTTTTCCATATTTGTTCATCTGTTCTCTCAGGATATCTTTCTCAACTTGTGTGAGATTATTATATGTCATATGATCTCCTAGTTCTATATAACCATTCTGAACTATACCCCAAACATATTGACCTATGAACAAAGCCTTTATTGTTAGAGACCAATATTCATAATTCATTCCTCTAAAAATTGGAGTTTGTAAAGTTGACATATTTGAACAATAAGTAGAAGTCATTTTTAATTTTTAACTTTCCTTAGGAAGTAACTTTTTCCCTTTTAAGACAAGATTTCTTTCCTAGCCCCACTCTGATACCAGATCTTGAGAAATGATGGTCATGACAATTAACTTGAGTTATAGTGGAGCACAAACTTTTTTTTCCCTCATAAACATTTGCGGAAAGTATTGTGACTAACTATATCTACGATGAAATTACGACGATAGAATTTTCACCGTATTGACTTTTACTTTTACAGACTCACTTGGCTTCAACTAGATTTCACTTTGTCAACTAATATTTGATAAGTTTAAAGTCGTGATGGTTTGTATTTTCATGGCATTTCAGTTAAGCATTCCAAATGAATTGTTAGGTAAGCAGACTGCCATGGTTTTATACGGTTAAGCACCTATTAGTGAGTTGATTACATGTGGATGAGGTTCCAACATGTACTGGAGTTTAATCCAAGTTGCAATATTTTTTTAGGGTTGATGTGGAGGCTTCCTATGAATGGAGCATAGACACAATACCCTTTTTTTCAATCAAATAGAAAGTGTGGAGATATTGCATTGCAAGGAAGAATAGATATTTCAACATTGCAAGTCGATCGTTTTCTGTACTAAACTGTTATGAACTTGCAACAAATGTTGCAATTCATGTCTCATTTAACATTTTTCTATTTCATTGTCATGATTTACCTATCATGGTTTTGAGAATCTCAGAGGTTTTAAAATCACAAATATTTCATTGCTAGAGATCTCACCATCATCGCTCTAATTTGAGGTATGTTGTTGATATTTGGTTACATGAATACCTTTACATTTACCTTTACTTTTAGAGGATGAATACCTTTATATTTTCTTTCATTTCTCTACATTTAGTGTGAGTGAGTTAGTTTTTTAACATGTAGATATTAGTATCAAAGTGTATCTAAAGAGAGTTGCAACAGGACCATGTTTTTAAAAATTCAAGACTGTACTAAAAATTATTCATTAATAATTGAATGTTTTGTATAAGAACCACCATTGAAATAGAAAAAGGGTTTATGGAAATATTATAGTCATACATACTATGGAGTCGCACAATATCGTTTTTAAATTAAATTATTCAAGAATTGTTATAAGACAAGCCCTGAGAGGCCTAAATAGAAATTAGGATGATCCTTGAAAGGACTTAATAGAAAAGATAATTCATCATAGTGTTTATGCCTGACCTAAAGGCCACATTCTTTTTGGATACACAAGTTCAAAAAATCCATTAGATTGTCACACTCAAAGACAGTGTAGATTTTAACCATTTTTTAAAAAATGGTATTGATAAACCTTTTGAAAAGCATGTGTTTACAAGCAGTAAAATTGAGTTCCCTTTTGAAAAGCTTAATCTCATTCAAGGAACAATAATGCTCTGCGTTAAATGTTAAAGGTATGGTAATATTCAAATAAACCATATGACATTTAAAATGAAATGTATGGTTAACATATGACACTATGGATTAAAAAAATTTGGTTTTCTATATATATATATATATAAAAGATAGACTATAAATACAGTTTATTCCTCTATCTCATTAGCATTCAAGTAAATTGCAAGTCAGATTCACTTCTCTAACATATGCTTCAAGTAAAAATTAAGTTTTGTGATTTCATGGATGATTTTAGAAGTTACATGAGATTTTCGAGCTCAATCATTCACTCTCCATGGTCCCAGTTCTTATGTCTCTTCCTTCTCAATCACAAACTCATCTCCTCACAGTACTAGAAATGATGGAGACCTATTGCATTAACTTGGATGCATGCTCCTCATATACGGAGCTGAATCTACTTCACATGGTTAAAAGTATCAAGCACATCAAGACTCATTTGAACTTGATTTCAAGTTCAAGTTGAATGAGCACTCCCTGTTGCTCTTTTTTCGGTTTATCTCAGTTTCTTTACATGGTCCCATAAATTCTTATGCAGTTGTATATGTTCCTGATCAATTTTAGCATATTCCTCTTCTTCCTAAGAATAATATCCCTCCATACATTTCATCAAGTTCACACCTACTTGGATTTGGAACAATTTATTTTTTGGTGTATTTCATGCCCACTTTTGAGGAAACGTTTTCCCCCATGCAATTTATCCCTTTTTCCCTCATTTTGCATGGACAAATAAGTTTTTCATTTATATTGTAATGGGTGACCTTTGGTCTTAGTTAATAGGGCCTAGGTAGTCCAAATTTACCATTAAAGGGGGGTATTAGGATTATTATCAACCCTCCCTTTGTCTCCGTTGACCACATAGATTCTATTGGATTAATTTCCCTAGCTTAGGAGGTCTCATCACTTCATCAGTGAATGGATGACATAGCTAGTGGATATATGCCACTTACTGCACCTGTCTCCATGCATTTAAGAGTTCTAGGGATCAATCCTTATTTTCCAGGAACCCACTCATAGTGCCACAAGAAGTGTCCAAAAATTGACTCCGGTAGGTTATCAATTATCCTTCGTTAAATTCTTATTCCCTTCAATTACATCACTTCAAGTGTCTCTAGTGCCAATTTTCATTATTCATGGGAATAAATGTTCCTTTGTTCACCTACCCCCTCCCGTTAAATGATTTGAACTGATTGTAATTGATTGTAATTGGTTATTAACTATTTTAGTGATCTGTAGTTGCACTAGTTATCTATAATGGTGCTTTTTCCACTCTAGTTAGCTCTAGAGTCTATCTATGTTAGTAGATTCAACTACCTATGTAGGTATTCAAATTATTCATTGATGTTGCATTATATATTCAGCCATAATGTGAATAATCATTAATGGAATATTTATCATATTGTTCGTAAATCATTCTTCTTTAGTTTCTCTTGTGCAATCTATGTGAAGACAATTTTTTGTCCAAGATCTCCCTGTCAGAATCAAATATAGATATGAATTTTTTAAATTTTTGTTTAGCTTTGGTAATTTCAAGTTAGGATGGACAATATATCCCCATTTCCCATGCTGGGATGTATAACAACTCACCCCTCTCGGTGCAAAAATTCACTTATGCATAAGTTCCAAACATTTTAACAGAAAATAACCTCCCTCATAAATATTGAATGTCTAAACACATCACTCATATTCCAATTAACAATAATAGGATTAAGTAATCCTATCACAAAGTATTCATTTCCATTAGTCATTTTGAAGTTTGAGGATCACATCTTAAAGAGAGGAGACTTGTAGGTTATTATTCCAAAACAAGAAGTTTTAAATAAACATTAAACACAAGGATTTCACTAAAAAAAGTTATTGAATCCCAAAAAAACAAAAATAAAAACAATACAAAATGTTAAATAAATAAACAAAATCCTATTATTAGAGACACATATGGATAACTTTATGGATGATGGGATGGATGGTTGAATAGTAGAGGACTTGTCCATGCTCTTGGGGAAAGGTCGATTAGCCAATAATTTCTCCCTTTGTTACCACGATTGTGCGATGGTTGATTTGCGAGCAAAATAATTTGTTTATGACACTTTCCTTTTTGAATATTAGCAGAAATGATTTTATGAATGAGTTTGGGGTTTCAATAATAATAACAAATAGTAGAAAATAGTAACAATCGGAGTAGTTTATTAATTCTAGGTTTTTACTTTTGGGTGAGTTTAGGTTAGATTCAGATAAATAATTTTCGGTAAAACTTTAACTTTTGAAGAGTTAAATTATGTTTGTGAATCAATAAATATATTAAGCACCCAAGTCATGCAATTTTAATAGCTAATATAGGTAATTATTTTTTTTTCAATTCCAAGAAGACTCTAAACAAATATGACTAAAAATATAATGAGAAAAAGTTGAAAACCTAAAATATTTATAATACAAAGTTAAAAATATCAAAATCCCTTTAAAAAGTTATTATTGTCAACGTGTGCTCTGCGTAGTGATTAAATCCTATTTAAGATGAGCTTTCTAAGAACACCAATTATAGGAAGGATTTATCCTCTCCCTTGTCAGACACCTAATTGTTTTTGTCTTATAGTCTTGGATAAATTCACTCACAAAATCCTATTCCAAGACTCTAGACGTAAGCTTGTTGGTGCACTCTGTAAAATACAATAATTCTAATTAACAATGTCGAATGCAACTCTATTTTCCAAATGAAAATATGGTATGCCACTAATGAAATGTACAATAAATGCAAATTCGATCCTTCCTTATTTAAATCCTAAACACTAATAACATCCCAAGAAAACCAATGCAAGTACTTACTTTCATTCACATGCAAAATGCAAGTGAATATGAAACAATGCAAGTGAATATCCAACAATGCAATGATTTTCTTATTTTGAAATAAATGAGTGAAAATGCAACAAGAACCCTTAAAATCTCAGTCTCTACAGCAAGAAACAAACACAAGCCAAGCAATACAATGAGACTTAAGGACTAGTGCACTAATAGCATACAAAAGGAGAAATTTAGAAGAAAAAATTTCTAAAAAACTAATAAAAATTATTTTCTAGTCACAATACAAGCATTCAACAAACATTATAGAGACCCTAGAATACTCAACAACACTCATAACCTACCCAGTATTCACTCCAACCAAGATATCAAGCAAAAATTCAAGTGTATATGATTTTTTGGAGAACAACAACATATGTACGTAGGTCAAAAATATATATATTGCATGTGTACGAGGGTCAAACACACTTATATTGCATGTGTATTTGGATCAAACATACATATCGTGCATGTACGTGTCTGTTAACATCGGGACCCATCTATATCAAGAAAAAGGGGGGAGAAAGTAAGTTCAAATCCAAATCACTCTAAGGAACTATCAATGGATGAGCATACTACAAAATGCAACATAGAAACACACTGAAACATAGATCCATTTGAGAAAAAAGAATTCCCTTTGCTACCACGATTGAACAATGATCAATTAGCCACGAAATGAATTTATTTCTCACACTTTCCTTTATGAATCTTAGGAGAACGGATTTTATCAACCAAAATATTTATAATATAGCTTAAAAATAAAAAATAAAAATAAAACACTTTTAAATGTTATTATTAATTAAATTTCCATAAATTTAAAGTAGTTACCCTAACCGACACACCCATTGAATTATTTAAGGGACATAGATTTTTCATTATTAATTAAATTGAAGCGAGCATAATGGAGTTTATGGGCAGGCAATCTTTTTTCCATAATAGTTTTGACTTGGTGGTCTTGGTCTCCATGGAGAAAGCAAAGCAGCAGTTGTTTTAATATAATATAAAAATTGAAGTGGAAGCGGAAGGACAGCGGCTATTAGTTGAGGTGCGGGACATTGTCAGAGAGTTGGGTGAAGTTGACGAATGAGAATGCAGACCCATTTCTGTGATACAGAATAGGAATAATGAATTTATTTTGCAATGGAGGCAGTTTTATCGTTGAATTCCTGTAAATCATCAAATTAAAGTTGAGTTAGAATGGAGATTAGAAGAACTTGCCAAACAAGCTAGACATTTCTTACAACATTTCCCATAATGGGAGGATAATGCGATTTATTGGCTACTAGATCAGAAATTCGAAATCAGAATCAGAATCAGAATCATCAGAATGGGAAGCAGAATTGGAATCGAAAATAGAATTACTGTAGGAAAGTGATGACCGACCATTAATGGGTGAGATGTAAGAGCAGAGCCCTTTTGGCATGGAGGATTGTCAGATGTAAGAGAATAGCCCTTTCATCATGGAGGATTGGTTCCTCGCATGGTTGAATGTAAGTGCTCATCCTTTCTAACATTGGTTGTTAGATGTAAGAGTAGATCCCTTTTGGCATGGAGGATTGGTTCCTCGCATGGTCGAATGTAAGTGTTGAGCCTTTTTTACATTGGTTTTCAGATGTAAGTGTTGGGCCTTTCTGATAGGGTTGTGGGATGTGTTCCCACATGGTCTGATGTGAGTGTTGGGCATGCCTTTCTAATATGATTATAGGATTGGTTCCTACATGATCATATATAAGTTTTGGGAGGGCCATTTTGACTTAGGGTCAGATATAAGTGTTGGAAAAGACCTACATGGTGGCTAGACCTACAACCAGCATGAAAAAGGGATGGCTCTATAGGAATTCCTATGATGAGAAGAATCAAGAGATAACACCCATGATGATGATCCAACAGAGATGTTCTAGAACCAGAGATAATCCAGATCGAGTGATGATGTAGATAGAGATGAAGATTACTTGAATATAAATATGTCTTGAAGATGAAGATGAGTTGAAGATGATGATGAATTGAATATGACGAGGACTTGATGATGATCCAGATCATATAGAGAAGAAGACTTGTTCTGATAAATTGTGTCGAGAGAATACCTTCCTAGTTAAGAGGGAGTGTTGATGTAATTGTAACTTTGGAATCTATTCACTTGTATTTATTATGTATTGTACCCCTATGTTTATTCATGCCATGCCTCTATGTTTCGATTAGGATTTTCTATAATATAAACAAGTCATTTGAAGTCAATGTGGGTAACCCTCCTATTGTTCAAAGGTTAAACTCCCCGTAGTTTCGGGGCCCTAGGGTTGTTAGACTCAGCTAGTGAAGTTGGCCCTAGTGAGTTATTTTCAAGTCAGTAATTAGTATAAATAGAGAGTGAGCCTCTCTAGTTATCACACACTCACTCACACTCAGTTGTAGCACATAGCTGAGGGAGAAGAAGTTGTTGGGGCTAGAAAGAAAGAGGCTACTGCTATCGGGAGATCATCTTACTGTTTTGGGTTTTACTTTTGGTGCTGATTCTATCTCTGAGGAATTTGTTGGGTTTTCTCCATTTATGTATTCCCCGAGGAAAAACACTGTGTTCATTGTCTCTTGTGTTTGATTGATGTGCTTGTTATTCTATCAGTTAAAAGATCCTAATATAAAGCTAGATTAATGTTAAAAATCTAACATTTTTGAGATACAATAGAGGACAAGGGCGCTCACACAAAGTTGGTTCCACTTTTTAGTGCCACTTAAGAAATCAGAAATGCACTTCCGAAGTGCAAATCAAGAACAAATATGCATTATTGATGGTACATTGAGAATAACCCGAGCCCAAACACAAGGCTAAGGTTTGTAAAAAAGTATCATGTATCCGATATATCACATATGCGTTTTCTAAATGTTAAATATCACATATGTGTTTTGTAAATGTTAAATATCGCATATGTGATATTCAACATTTACAAAACCACCTCAATACCAAACCACACAAGAAGCCTATGTATTGCATTTGTTTCCAATTCCTCCTCAATGGGAAACCCATTTCTTGACAAACTATTGACATTTGTAACTTTCTACATGTATTTTCACATAGGTTTTTTACCAAGGAGAAACAACCAAATGAAAATCCTAGTTCAAGTTTCATTTATTTCTTTTTCTATCACACCATCTCTATTTGGCTATACATGTGACTACACCATGAAAATGCCAAAATTGGAGTGAGTATTTCTTCATCGATCATTTAAAAAGGAGTCGCATAGCCTCACAAAATGTTTAAGTTGCATAGCGTCACCTGAATATTCTTCATCTTCTATTATTAAAAGAATCATAACTTACCATAAATGGCCAACACGAAAGGCCCTAGTTCATGTTTCAAATATTAATTTTTCTATCACACCACTTGTATTTCTCTACACATGTGACTACTTCAATGACATGCTAATGAAAGCGGAGAGGGTATTCCTTCATTCATTACATAAAAAGGACTCCCATATCCTCACAAAACTTTCAAGTCGTGGAGTGTCACTCAAATATCCATGTTCTATTTGTGTTGTTAACACCACTCTTAATGGAGATCTCTAGTAATTTAAGTAAGTTCCTTAAGGAAATAATTATTATTTCATGCTAGCTTGGAATCAACAAAGATTGAAGCCTCCACAAATCTTTGCTCTAAATATATTGCATCCTCTACTTGCTATTGACAATATGACTAAGTTTTTTTATTTCCTCCTGCAAATTTTTGTCAAGTTCATTTGTCGTTACCCGTCTCTCATAATTTTTCACTGAAATTTTAGTAACCTCCTTCTCATATTTATTCAAGTTCATGCTTGTTGAATAACATTATTTTAGGCATATCTTGTTTGTATTCCCACACTAAATTAATCCTTCAATTGGTTTGGATGGCCTTTACTATGGCTCCAAAACCATGTTTGTAAATGCTTAGAACAATAACAATATGTTTACACCAACATAATGGGAAAAATAACCATTCTAGTTGCATGCTTCACATTAACAAAAATATTTTATAGACTACATAAAGTGACTTACAATCCACTAAAGTGACTTATAGACTACTAAATTTTAATTCTTTTATTTAATTGTTTAGGTAGGAAGAAGGATGGGGCATATGTGATATTTCACATTTACAATATCGCATATGTGATATATCACATATGTGATATATCACATATGTGATATTGAAAAGTAAAAAAAGAAATAAAACAGAGGCCGCAGGCCCCTCAAATATCATTTGTATAGGATCGGGACAGCAAAAAACCACGTGGGCGAAATAGGGTAGAGGCGATTTATGTTTTAGCTTTTGGAGGTCAAGTTCAAGGTCGAGTTGGAGGTGGATTAGCTCCAATGGTAGGTAAATGATCTTATCCATTTCAGTTAGTCTTCAATTATTTATTGTTTTCCATACACTAGTACAAAATGAGGAATTAGCTACTAGGTGACTAAAAATTCTAGTCACCACAGGTTTTCCAAGTGATTTACTACTAAATATGAGCAATTTTGATTGACTCAACTATAAACGACTAAAATTAATCACTAATTTAGTCACCAGTTAACAAATATGACTAGATAATAAGTGACTGAGTTAAAAATGACTAAAATAAATGACTAATTTAGTCACGACATAAAAAATGACTAGCTAGAAGAATATGAATTAGTCGTTTATGTTAGTCATTTTTAATTGTGTCATGGAAAATTGCAAATTTGGCAATGAAGTGTAATTTTTGTAAGTTGTCTACCTTCTATTAGTAATATTAGTGCCATGCACCTCGATCTTCAGAGATCCAACAAAGCAATTGCATGAACTTTTAGCCTTATGGGGGTTTTATGGTTTGCAAAAAAAAAAAACTCTAGCTTTGATCTATTTTTGGCGAATCAAAGGTCATGATAATTGATTGGGCCAGAAGTCTCACCAAGTTGTAGTCACTAAGTTATATATGATTTCAGACTAAAGGTTATAATATCTAAGAATTTCCTCGCTTCAAGGTTCAAGGGAGGGACATGGACTCTTTACTTTCCCTACGGGACCCCTTCCAGAAACACGTACGAGAGGAGTTGTGCAAGTCTTAATTACTTGCTATTGCACCTCTTTTTTGTAGTAAAGTATATTGCTTTCCCAAATACTAAAACTGCGTAATTTGCTTAATATTGTTATATTTGTAAGATTCATGAGCAGCCCCCTAGAAT
>LPNX010693603.1:0-185461 GCA_001517045.1 Pseudotsuga menziesii
GCTCAAAATGACACATCTCTGCCTGTGACCATTTTCCCATGATTTCGTCGCATGTCGGCACTTCATGAAAGTCACTGAAAAAACACCTATCTTGGAGGACCCACATCTTGAGTTCTGTAACTCCGTTTGACCTCATTTCTGCGCCGTTGGAAAGGTATTTCAGTTAGCTAAAACTTTCCAGAAGACATCAAAGTCTGAAAATGCCCTGAAATACCCTAAAATTGTGTTTTTTGTACATTCGCGATTTTCCTTAAGGAAAACCCACGAATGTGCCTCTTAGCATTTAAAAAATTAAAACATGAGTTAATTGGAGATTAGTTAAGTCATTTAACTTAATTTCCTTAACTGCTGTAACTTCTCCAACCTTCAAAACTACCTCATTTCACCCATATAAATAGAGGTAGGGAGGTCCATGAGAGGGGGACTTGAATTTCTGCATTGTTATGCTGGAGGAATCGTGACTCTCTTTGCCCATACCTTTGCCCTGGAGGTCTTCCCCTTGTATTGTAGAGCTTGGAGGCTGAGTTCTTTGGAGAAGAGAAGCAGCAGATCCAGATCAAGGTTTCGTGAGGTGCCAACTTGAAGAGAAGGTATATTTGTACTTGTTTTCAAGATTAATAAAGATGTGATGTCCTTCTTCTTCCCAAATCATTGTTCAATGTGTGATTGAATCTCTGTTTCTAATCATATGATGATGTTATTCAGATCATTTGTTCATGTTTATTTGATTATCATTGTCTTATATGTGGTCATAATGGTTTGAGGAAGGTATAACTTGTTTTGCAGGTCTCTTGGAGCAAGAGGAGCAAGAAGAGGATTGAAGAGAAAGCTTGGTCCAGCCTTCAGTTTATCAGGTGTGGATCTTTCTCACCTCTAAAACTTGCTGTTATATGCTTGCTGAACATTGTGCATCTCTCTTTCAACCCCAGTATGTTGATGGCCTCTTAAACTTTAGCCATAGGATACTTTCCTTTACAACACTCATGTATCTACTCAAGAAGAAGATAAGGAGGAAAAATAGGACTTATTCTAGTCATGTATGGAGAAAATTGAAAAACAATTGGAGAGTAGGAATTTGGAGTCCTCAAAAGTTGATGATTCACTACAACATCATGGGTTCAATTCATGTCCAAGGAACTACTTTATCCCCAACATTAGAAAGTTTGGTGGAAAGGTTCCAATCACGTGGATTTTTCAAATGGAGCAATTCTTTGATCTACACCAGGTTCCCACTTTGCAAAAGGTAACTATTGCATCCTTATATTTAGAACTTGATCAGTTTGTATGGTACCAATGACTTTGTGATCGTAAAAAAGACTCTATTATCTCTTGGTCTATATTCACAGAAAAATTGATTGCACATTATGGGGATATAAATAACAACACCTTCTTTAGCTAATTGGTAAATATCAAGCAAAAAGGTCCAGTTACAGAGCACATTACGCAATTTTAGCAGCTAAGTCTCAAAGTGAAGAATATTTTAGAAGATAATTTATTAGATCTCTTTATTGGAACCTTGAAAGATAACATTCAACATGAGGTGCGCCTCTTTGAACCATCATCCCTAGAGAAGGATTTCATGATGGCAATGAAGGTTGAAAGTAAAAATATGGCAATGACTACTAGAAAGGCCTTCTCCAACACATACAGAGAAAATAATGTTCCTTCTTCTAAACCACCACAAAAGTTGACAGCTCAACAACTAGATGAAAGAAGAGCAGAAGGATTATTCTTTAATTGTGATAACAAGTATAGTAAGGGACATAAGTGCGATGATCAGAAATTATTCTACATAGATTGTGAAGAGGAAGAGCCAAAAGAAGAGGAAGCATCTCAAGAAGAGGCTACTTCAAAACAAATTACTCCCACCATATCTTGTCAGGCATTGGTTGGCGTTAGCACTTAAACTCTCAAGATCGAAGGAAACATAAAAAAGAAGGTATTGTGTTGATTGATTCCGTCGGTACTCATAATTTCATTCACTGTAAATTATCCAAAGTTCTTAATTGCTTTGTATATCCAACACCAGAGTTTCAAGTAATGATTGCAGATGGAGGAACTATAAATTGCTCAGGGAAATGCCATAATATCAATTTTTCTATGGGGGAATATGTATTGAATAGTCCAATGATTGCTATTACAATGGGTAGTGTTGATGTTGTCTTAGGTGCCCAATGGTTAAAATCATTGGGAACATTGGATTTTAATTTTCAAAAACTTTTAATGAAATTTCATGGGAAGGAAAAGGATATGAGTTAAAGGGTATCACAGAAAAACCAAGCAAGGTGATAAGCTCTAATGGTATGACAAAGTTGTTGAAAAATGGACATCAAGGTGTAGTTGCACAATTATGCTCATTAGATGTTAAAACCTCAAAGTTCCCTATCTCCCAGGATCTCCAAAGAGTCATTAGTAAGCATTATGAGGTATTTGAAGATATTCTCAAAGGTCTTCCACCTATTCGATACTTTGATCATGTTATCCACTTAATTCCAGGCAATGTTCCTCCTAACATCAGACCTTACTGGTATCCCTATAGCTAGATGAGTGAAATTGAGCATATGGTTGCTGAAATGTTAGAGGCTGACATAATTAGGCCTAGCCAAAGTTCTTAGTCTACACCAGTGGTAATGGTACCCAAGCCAGATGGATCATGGCGTATGTGTCCTGATTATAGAGAGCTCAACAAGATCACCACTAAAGATACGTTTCTCATTCCTGTCATTAATGAATTATTAGATGAATTACATGGAGCAGTTGTCTTCACAAAGTTGGATCTTCGTTCTAGGTATCATCAGATTTGAATAAAGGATGAAGACATCCCCAAAACAACATTCATAAATCATGAAGGCCACTATAAATTTTTGGTCATGCCATTTGTTCCCACCACAAATGCGCCTTCCACATTTCAAGGTTTGATGAATTCTATTTTCAAGCCTTTCCTTAGAAAATTTGTGGTGGTATTATTTGATGATATACTAATCTGTAGCAAGTTTTGGGAAGAACATGTTCAATATGTTGACAGTGTACTACAACTACTAAAGGAGCAAGAACTGTATGCAAAACCCTCAAAATGTTTCTTTGAGATAAATGAGGTAGATTATTTGGGTCATATTGTATCTCATGAAGGTGTCAAGGTAGACCCTAACAAAATTAAAGTCATAATGGACTGTTCGATTCCCAAAACCATGAAGAATATTCGAGGATTCTTAGGTCTGACAGGGTACTACCGGAAGTTTTTTTGTAACTATGGAAGAATAGTACCTCCTCTAACAACATTACTAAAGAAAGATGCATCTTCTTGGACTCCATAGGCAACTCAAGATTTTCAACAACTCAAAGAGGAAATGTGTAAAGCTCCTGTTTTGGTGACACCAAACTTCACAAAAACCTTTATTGTGGAATGTGATGCTTCAGGAAATGGAATTGGGGTTGTACTAATGCAAGAAGGACACCCTCTTGCCTTCAGAAGTCATCCAATCAAGGGAAAGAACTTTAAAAAGCCCATTTATGAGAAATAAATGTTGGCAATACTACATGCCTTGAAGAAATGGTGCCCCTACCTTATAGGAAGACATTTCAAGGTTAAAATTGATCATGATAGCCTTAAATACTTCTTGGAACAAAGGCTATCTTTAGAAAAGAAACAAAAATGTTGGGATGTGACTTTGAAATCATCTACAAAAAGGGGAAGCAAAATGTTGTCGCAGATGCATTATCTAGAAAAGATGAGGATGTTGAAGCATTACTCTATGCTATCTCGATCAATAACCATTTTGTATAGCCGAAGCAAGGGATGAATGGAAAAATGATGAAGAAATATGGAGATTCATTCAAAAGCTACAACATGATCCCAGTGCCTCTAATACATTTAGGTGGAAATATGACTTGATATGGTACAATGATCGCTTATATCTTGGTAAGAGTTTCTAGCTCAAGCAAAAGGTGCTTTTTGAATTCCACTACTCATCGATAAGAGGGCTCTCAGGTTTCTTAAAAACCTACCACCAGGTATATAAATAATTTTTTTGGGATGGTTTTAAAACTGATGTTCAAAAATTTGTGACATAATGTTTGGTTTGCCAACAAAATAAAGTGGAAATAATTAAGACCCCAAGTCTCCTACAACCACTTTCCATTCCAAGCCAAAGGTGGACAGAGGTTTCGATGGATTTTATCACATGTTTACCAAAGTTTGAAGGAAAGAGTGTCATCATGGTGGTTGTTGATAGACTTACTAAATATGCACACTTCTATGCACTATCTCACCCCTTCAAATCAAGCACAATCGCCAATGCTTTTATGGAGACGATCCAAAGACTACATGGTACTCCAAATATTATAATAAGTGATAGGGATCTCATTTTCACTGCCAATTTTTGGATCAAATTATTTTCTTATTTACGTACTCAACTGGCTCATAGATCATCTTATCATCCTCAATCTGATGGAGAAACATAGATTGTAAATAAATGTTTGGAAGGGTATCTTCGATGTTTTGCAATTGATAAACAAACACAATGGGTCAAGTGGTTACCCTTGACAAAATGGTGGTATACCACTTCCTTCCATACATTAGCAAAAATGACCCCATTTATGACACTTTATGGCTATCATCCACCATCTATCACATCCTCACTAAGAGACTCCTCTAAGGTTCAAGCAATGAAAGGCCACATGAAGCATCAACAACAAGTTCCTCAACTCTTAAAGGACAACCTGAATTTAGCACAAAATTGAATGAAACAACAAGCATATCACCACCGCAGAGAATGTAGGAGATTGGGTGTTTTTAAGACTACAACCATACAAATAGATGTCCCTGAAGAACACCAAGAAGGATAATAAATTATCACTTAAATACTACGGTCCCTACAAGGTTCTACAAAAGATTGGTAGTATGGCCTACAAATTGGAACTACCTGCATCTTCATGAGTCCATCCAATTTTCTATGTTTCTTGTTTAAAGAAGGTAATCGGCGACAAGCTACCAGTTCAAACAATATTACCAGAACTTGATGAGAAAGGAAAAATAATCTTGGAGCTTGAAAAAATCATTGAAATAAGAACTAGACAGCTTCGAAATCGATCAATTCTAGAGTATCTCATTAAATGGAAGAACTTACTCGCGAAAGATTCAACATGGGAAGATGAGTCCTTTATGATCAACATCCAGAACTACTTTAGCATTGAGGAAAACACTTTTTGAAGGTGAGGGGCATGTTAATCCTTTAATGATGGAACATTATCCCATATAGTGTGGCGCATTAGCCCCTATATTGTGGTGCATTACATATTATTTAGTCAGCTTGGGTCTATTAGTTGTTATTGTACACCTTTGTTTCGTATATATAAGAAGGATATATTCTCATTTTAGTCATCATTGTATCTTATCTTGTGTACTCAGTACATTGTGTAAGGAGGTTCCTCCCTCGAAGATGATTGCTAATTATCTTTGTTCTTCATTGTTAATGCATGGATTACTCTCTTTTGATACTATTTCTGAGACTTGGCTGCATAACAATATTAGCAAGGGAAATAATCGTGAGACAAATATCACACTCCTCAGAGTGATCAGGGAGAATGTACGGTCCCATCTTGCACAAATATCAAGTAGTAGAGGAATCGAATATATCATGGAAAACATTTATGTCCTGCCCTATTCTAGACATGAAATGCAAATGAATGAAATAATCACATAACTGAATTCATGCACATGTATGGGAGAGTATTAAGAGAGTAGTCTCCCCACCCCATTACGAGGTGTGCGAGAGCTCTCCCTCTGTGTTGGAAGCGTTCTTCTCCCCATGCATCTGAGCATCTTGCTACCTATGTAGATTATCATCTTGCTCCCTCTTTGAGGAGTTCACATATACGATGTAAGTATCTATCCTGGTGACGAGAAGGTTCATCAAGGATCCTTCAACTATCTTTTCTGAATCAAGAAATCAATGCCATTAGTGTAGTCACAATAATCATGCTCGATATTCTCAATATCTCAACTGTGTTCCTCCTTGACTTGGGAAGTCTTCACCAGGTTTCACACCATCATATGCAATAGACCAAGATCATCATCTTGAGGGATAACTCCCTCTGTTTCCTCAAAATTCGGTTGAGTAGCTTTTTTCTTCCAAAATCCGTCTGTCATGACTCTAATTGGAACGTAACTGCTTTCCATAATTATTGAAGAGACAAACAACTATAGTAGAGAGTCCGACATCTGTAGAGGCCTTCCTCTTCTAATAGCCAAATCTCTACTTGAGATAATCTAGGCCTATGGATTGTATGTACTCAGCTCTCATCTGTATGCTATCATGATCTGTATGCTATCATGACTTCCACTTAATTGTTTCGATTGGAAGTCATCCTTATTTTTGAGATTCATGCTTCTAGAGACTTGTTTCTTCCAATTCATTTGCGTATCAACGGGATTACTTGTTCTTCTGACCAAATTTCATCATTCATCCTTGTAGGCCATGTCACATGCTCCTTTCCTACAAGTCAAATCCCATCGGTTGGTTAGCAACATGGAATAATCAAATCAATGTAAAATCAATAGTTCATACATGTATGTAGGCATCTTAGCCAATGCTACAACACAACACACACATGATTTCTATTTGGATGCTTGCTATATCCATTATAACATACCATCAAGAGTGTGCACTAATCTAAGTAAGTTAGAGGGAGATGTCATCCAATAGGGATACATGAACTGTTGTGCAACATTATGGGATAAATAATCATGTTCATAACAAGCACTACATCCTATGGTTTATCAATGACAAAACTATATCACATGCTCAACAACTTCTTGATCCTAGGAATATAGATCTGCATAAAAGATATCCAAAAACAACTAGATCTAATCTATCAAAGACCAAAATAATTATCTTTTATTGTTTTGTGGGTGGGCTCCCATTGCCTTCTTGTAGGAATCATGAGAGTCCTATGGTCTTCATTTTCTTGCTGGAATATCATTGCAGTCTAGATCTTCATATCATGACCTTGATATAAAGAGAACTAGAAGAACTTCGAACAATCATGATTCCTTGATTTCTTGTTAGAAGTGTCTTCATAAACATCAACGATTGAGGATTCATGCTTCCTTTTGTTTGAACTTCTACAATTTCTGGCATAGTGGCCATATGTCTTGCATTTGAAGCACTGTATATGTGAGAGATCCTTCTTCTTCTTATTTTGATTTGGAGAAGGACTTGATCTCCTTTCTTGGTGCATGTGATTGTGAAACTTTCTTCCATTTTCCTTACCTTTCTTGGCATGGGCCATGAATGCTTAATTTTCCTCATGTTGAGTGCCATGAAGTCTCTGTCTTGCTACAATCCTTGTCTCTTCCTTGGTGCAATCTTCCCATAACCTGTCAAATTTGGGAAACTTGGTTCAACCACTTATGGTTTGAATGAATGACTTCCAAGATGTTGGAAGACCATTTAGAGTAGTCATGACAAGATCCTTATAATCAATGGGTTCTCCACTTGACCTTATATTGTCCCTTAGTTGTATGATCCTCATGAAGTATGAGGTAATTGATTCCGACTTGGAAATATTCATATTTGATAGTTGGTTCCTCTTTGTGAGAGTCACATTGATGCTACTGTGCTCAAATAGCCTCTTTAGGGTTTTGACATCTTCTTAGCTTTCTTCTTTTGCGAGATTTGAGGAACCAAATGATCCTCGACTGACTCTACCAAGATTGTTCTTGCTCTGGCATCACTCTTCCTCTAATGAGATTTTTCTTCTTCAGCTTTTGGTTCCAGAACCTTCTCATTCACAAGCTTCTAGGGATAATTTTTTTCCAAGATGAGAAGAACTCTAGACTTCCAAGAGATGAAGTTGGTGACTCCATCAAGCCAATATTCAACCTTCATTCAAATCATCTTGCATGTAGATCTCAATGACAAGCTTCAAGATATCTTTTTCTTCGAAGATGAGAAGAACTCTAGACTTCCAAGAGATGGAGTTCGTGGCTCCATAAAGACAATCTTCAACCTTCATTCCAGTCGTCTTGCATGTAGATCTGAACCAGAAACCCTAGCAAGAACTAGGTCAAAAAGATGTTTGGAATGTTGTGAAACTAACCTCATAGATAGATTCGCCCTAGCAAGGTGAGTTGAGAGAAGGTGAGGTCGAGCCAAAACTATGGACTGATCAGCTCAAAACTTGAAACCCTAATTTTTGCAATAGTTGCAGCAACAGAATTAGGTAAAAAATGAAACTTCTTAGAATTTGATTTTTCCTTCACTAGAAGATGCACCTCCCCTAGAGTGAACTTTCCAAGTCTCTTTTTCTCTAGAAATGTTGAGGGAAGGCCTTCAAATAGAAATCCCTATTTCTCGGCAATGACTTCTTCTAGAACTTCTCTGATACCATGTTAGAAATTGGCAGTTGTAAAACCAATATCACTAGAAGAAATATATAGCACAAAAACAAACTGAGTGTGGATCTTATTTAACCACGGTGCTGATCTATCACCTCCCAACCATAGATAATACAACACTATTGTCTTCCCGGAGCTCAAAACTTCCAATATGAAACAATGTACATCCAGATAACCGTAGCACAAACCCAAAGAAAATAAGAAGAAACTTCTCCATAGTGAAAACCTCAAAAATCAGTCTCCTAGCTGTAGGAGCGAGCCTTCCTTGGATAGTAAGAACTTGGATTGGATTTCTTGCCAAATGGGAGGTTCAACCTTTCTATTTATACACATAAAAGAGTGACTTTTTCCCTTACTGGGCCAACCTAACTGGTCTTAACTGGGCCGACTTGAATGGGACAATATTTCCCACTTTTTGGGGCAAATTGTCCACTATTTTGGGGTAGTTTGACCCACTAGGCCGACTTTTGTTGGGCGAAAATAAAATAAGGTTTATTTAATTCTTTTTTTTGTGTAATTATTCCCCAATGTTTACATTAATTCTTTCAAGGGTTTACATGATTGATTACATCAATATGATCTCCTGTAGGAGGTACACAACATTACAATAAGAATAACTTTCGAAGTTGCATCTTGATGTGGATCTTCGCCAACTTTTGCGCAATAGAAAATGTTTTCTTGTTCCTTTTGTTGGCGGGATGTATACGGAGTTGGGAGATTGACTAGAATATTATGGAGTGTTATGTAGGAAGAATAGAATGATGTATTTCATTAACTTGAATGTATGGAGGTGAACAATATTTGAAGGAAGGAATTTGAATTAGGTCAAGAGGCAACTCAAATTGTTCATCTAGTGTAAGGGATTCTAGTCAAGATTAATTAGAGCACGAAACCCTTAGTTAGCCATGCTTATTCTCCTTAACTAAGTTACAATGACTCATTACTTCACTACCACTAGTTTTGATTGAAGGATGCTCAGTTAATTGATTGAATGAACATGAAAAACTTACAAATCACTCAAGGAAGGAAAAACTGTCTCATAATAACTAAAAAAGAGGTGCATGGATTCCTTGAACAATGGAGTAAGCTCGCGAGATTCACTCCATTACTCGAACTTGCAATGTGAGACTCTAAAACCAAGGAAAATAAACCCTATTTGAATGAATTCATTCTCATATGCCAAAATAGATTTCATGAGTTCTAAAAAAGGCAAATAGGGTAGTTTAAGATCCTTAGAGTTTAGAAGTAAGCTCTAGGGCGACTTAGGTGGTCAATATCACTGAGGTTTGTCCCACTAGAGGCATAAGTCAATCTCTAGGTTACTAGGTAGGAGAATTATGCCATGGAGAAGTTATTTTTCCTCAACACCCCCCATAATCTTGAATAGGTGAAATAAATATAAAAAATGAAAATGGGTTATGGCAATTTGCAGGCATATTAGGTACTTATGCACACAAGAAATTTTCTGTAAACTGGGAAAGAGGCACAAGCATTTTTGAACACAAAATATGACAGGTTAAATGTCTGATTTTCAACATATTGATGTTGGAAATTCGACAATCCTCCACTTTTTTAAACGTCAATTGAATTCCGTCGGTTTTTCGACAATGAAAAACCTCGCCGAATTTCTGACACACAATGGTCACATTTTCGATGGGTAATTTTTCCTCATAG
The DNA here is from genome assembly GCA_001517045.1 of Pseudotsuga menziesii. Taxonomy (NCBI): domain Eukaryota; kingdom Viridiplantae; phylum Streptophyta; class Pinopsida; order Pinales; family Pinaceae; genus Pseudotsuga; species Pseudotsuga menziesii. The sequence goes on from LPNX010693603.1 coordinate 10,073, forward strand.
TTGTTGGAAACTCGACAAATTTTGCTTCAAGGATGTCGGTTAACCGACGACACGTTCACTTCATATACATCGGTTAACCAACGAACCGTCCTCGTCGAATGCATAACCACGTCGTCAGATGGACTAGAAATCCAACGAAAAATTATCATTGACAGTTGTCGAAGAACCGATGGATTGTGCTTCATATATGTCGGATAACCGATGACCCGTTCTCGTCGGAAGCATAACCGTGTCGTCGGATGAACTAGGAATCTGACAACAAATTATCATTGAAATGTGTCAGATAACCGACGGTGTGTGATTTATATATGTCGGATAACTGACGGATATCCCTCCAACTTCTTGTCAGAAGTATGGCCGCATTGTCAGATTGAATAGAAATTCGACAAACAATTACCATTCAAATAGGTTGGATATCCAACGACATGTCCTTCCTCAATGTCGGATATCCGACGACATTAATTAAATTTTAATTTTTTTTCCCTAGTCATACCAGGTATTAGAGATGAGTCCTTGAGACACCAAATCCCAAGGTTGATCACATTTCTGACCAGCTTTTCACCAATTTCATCTCTTAGACGATTATGAACAATCAATCTCCATGACATTCTTTATTCCTAACCCATAAACAATGTCATGGAGATGACAATAATGTAAATATGTGGTATCAATATATTTGAAGCCTATCAAAATTCTCTAAGAGAACCACTATGAAAATATACACATCTGTAGTTTCCTTGTCCTCTTTCTCTATTTTTTTGACCCAATTGTTTCTTCCATTTTCCAAGATTCTTCCCTTATGAAATTAATGGGTCTTCATGATCCAAATCTAAAGATATTGGCACCGAATCTTTCATCTAAAGTATGATGTTTGTATTCATTTTCCATTAAAAAAAGTTCTCCTGCAATATCAATTATTATAGGCTAGACCTTTGGCTAGTTATCATATGCCAATCCTTCTTCTCACGATCCAGGTTAAAACATGGATTTGATAGCATAGCTCTCTTGTTGTACTATAAATCCTTTTTTTTGTGAGAATCCATGGTGTTGTAATCATAAACTAGTAATTATTTTCAAATCCGAATGCAAATGCCTTGTAGATTAATGATATTGGGATTGTGAAGATGATATAGCATAGTTATTTTGTTGCAAAAATTCCTAGAATTGCCCTCGTCAATGAGCTTAACAACCATACATGTTCTATCAGGAAAGACGGCTTTCCACACCATATATAAAGTAGAGAAACTAACAATTATGAGACTCAAAACTGAAGTAACCTTATGTAGTTCTTTGTGGGAATATTGTTTGATACATGTAGCCGAGATAACCAAAATTTTATGTCAATACCCCATGGTTTGAACAAGAACCAACCACTAAATGATCTCTAAGTTAGTGCAAAATCTAGTGTATTTATGTTTACTCTTCAATGTACATCAAAATTAGTGAACTATGGAAAATCTCCATCCAATGCTCTTAAAGATAATCCTTTATTCTTAGTTAGTTACCCTCTCATATGAAAATAATTCTATGTTTCCATAAAAGCATTTGTTGATCAAATTTCTGTCAAATTCTATGCCAACTTAAATGAATTACTTTAAGTTAGGTTGACTTGTAGGATTATTCTCCCAACATTTACTAATATAATCAATGAGCATGGAGGGACAAGATGAAGGGAAAATAAACATCCTTCCTTGCTTTATAATCTCGTACACCTTGTTGTTTCCAAGATTGAATTCCTCAAAATGTTCTTTTCTAGTTTGAATCAAATAGAAAATTATCCCAACACTGTAGACATGTACTTTGTATATTATGATCTTCAAGATCCCTCCATAGAATTAACTTTACCCTATAAAACCTTTTGTCTCTGAAATCTTTTACACCAATAGGCTATATAAGCACATTCATAGGCTTGAGATTGAGATGCATTTTTCTCCAACCGCGTAGATAATCCATCCCTTTGGATATATCTAAGATGATCTCAATGCCAACATAGAGTGGAATTGGCCAACGTGATCTAGAATTGAGTAATCTAACTAGATTCAAACTCACCATCTCTATAATGAGATAGTATTGATCAACAATATGTAGGCCTATTCCATAACTTGCATAAGAAATGGGCTCTACAAATTTGCTTATTCCATGGATTCAATCTTAACAAATTCACATGAGCTATGATCTCCTTCATACCCACCTTGATTCCAAGCCATTACCCCTCATAGATTTTTCCACTTAGATTCACATTATTTTTTGCCTCAAGTCTCAAGGATTGATCTCTAACAACTTGGTGAAACATAATTTTGCAAGATGTTTTTGCTAAGAACTTGGCCAAGAGAGACTTGTTTTTGTCTTCATTGCAACTTTCAAACTGTCAATGACATCTCTTACAAGGATTGATTCTTCCCTACACTAAAAAACGTGTTTGGTATTAAGACTCTTGTAACATGCTACTATTGGAGACAAATGCATGGTAGAGATTATCACATTAAGCTTCATTAAACTATAACAATATTGTTGACAACTTAGTAACATAATGCCATAATGGGGAGCATAACTTAATAACATAATGCCATCTCATCACAATCAAACATAATAGATGCTATTTAGTCCTAGTTTTCTGGTATAAGGCCTTAAACATAGTGTCAACAAATAAAATAGTCCAAAGAAGTCCAAGTAAACAAAAAATGAGACCAAAATACACCATCTAAAACATAGTATCTTCTAGAGATGTATTTTCCTGAGATTCTTGTATTGTTAAGAGTGAAAGTAGTTTGTACAATAGAAAATAGTACACAATGAAACATCATATAGCTAGTTACCTCTGTATGATCGCACTCTATGTTCAAACATCAAACAATGTGCTAGACAATTCATAGGTTTAAGCACAAATTCTTGTTTCTCAACCTGGATCACATGAGATGTATTAGGGACGTGAGGCTCTCGACAAAGATCAACCATAGATCTACATCTGTACACTGTAATTGTTTTATGCTCATGCAATTCCTTTATAATTTCAACCTGCAAGATAATTTAAACCAAATTAGTCAATCAAAAAATATAATAAGAAACATCATTCTCTGTTCCACGAATATAAAGCAGAATCTTGAATGCCAACAAACAATTTTGATATATAGGATCAAATATTGCTAATGAAATCCAAGGGTTTACCAATTCATAAGAAACAATTGGACAACTGATAAAACATAGATGTCATTTACCTACCATTGGAGTAAATTAATAGGATACACAAAATCATGGTATTGTTTGATTTACTAAAAAGCATAAGAATTTGGAAGAACGACCTTGCATTGAAAGGATTCTCAGAAAACATTTCAAGATCCTGCTGCCTTGATACTTCTGTTCGTTCAAATGGTTGTTTTTCTTGAAAACTCAAAAGATAAGAGCACATTATTATTCAAGTTCATTCTTAATAAATGAAATGGAGAGGCACAACACAAAGTGCATCAACCCAAATCAAAATCAGCTTTTAAAGCACTAAATGTAAATATGCTTTTAGCTAACAAGAAGGAAAGTAGTTATACGAGTGTCCACAATTCATAGCAAATAATATGACAGTTTAATGCATGGACTTTAACAAGGTCACAATAAAGTCAGGGCACCATGGAAACATTTCTGTTTCTGAAGCTTTTTCTATCCAAAAAAAGCAGAAATTGTGTGTTTCCAAGGGCAAAAAATATAAAATAAATAAATAGAGGCCCCACAAAGGAATTCAGAATCTCATATAACCTGTTTGTGTGTAGATAAACTCTTAAACGTTAAAAAAATCTAAAACTTAAAAAAAAGAAAAGCTAAAAAATATCTAAGTTTTGAAATTTTTAGGACTTGATAAATATTTAAAGAGTTTCAACGCCATTTCCATTTTTCCTACAATTTTGAAAGACTAGTTTCCAAAACTGAGTAGGTTCCTTGTCTCATGCGATTTTGCAGGTTAATAAATACACTTACGAGAGAATCAATAGGTCATCTCAAAGTCAAACCTTTACCTAGACTTGTTGTATACAAAACACAAAACAAATGTCTACTAGGAATATAGGATATTAACATATGATGCTGAACTTTTTTTATCTCATAGGTATTAACATCAATATCAAAATTGAAATTGAAATTATATTCATGTACACAAATGGCTAAAGAAAGTCAATGGGATTCGAGAAGACAAGATGCAACAATAGAACAAGGCGAGTGCATAAAGAATTTCCCACTTAAAACTAACAATACAGAAAGTGAAATTAATACTAAAACAAAAATAGCAACAAATAAATGTAAAACCAAATGGAAACACAATGTAGCCTCATAAGATGACATAATGGGGAGCATAACCTTGTGGGGTGGATATTGAATGCCATGTAACATAACGCAAACTTTGATGTGAAGTTAAAGGAACCATTTGTGACATCGATGTGACATGATAAATAAGATAGTGTAACTCTAACATTGTAGTATAATAGAAGTGGCAATATAAATGCCATACAAATTGTTTTCCCAAATTCTTGTATGGAACCTCGAACCTTGACGTGACAACCAAGGTAATGTAAATACCAAGCATAATTCCAAGTAGGGCTCAGCATGAAGGCTTGCCTTAGGAAAGGAGGGTAGTTGAATTGCCATGAGAGTTTATGCCTAGAGACTTACAAGTAGAGTAGGTGGAACTTTGCACATTTATAAGGCCATAAAAAAAGAGGATAGAACTCTGCTTGAAACCTTAACATCACATAGAGGGAAGGTATGCACTTTTCCTAAAGCTTTGGATTTACATGTGGATCAGAGCATATAATGTGGAACCATATATATTTACAAAGTTTGGAGTAGAATATCTAGGAGAGAGACGCCAATAGTGGTGTGCCTTCCCCTTTTCCACCTATGCCAGAAACATGGAGGGAACGTTGGCACTCCAAATACCACCACACGACAACGGAATGTGTGCCCTACAATGCAATACCTTTTTGCACTTTTAATGATCACAATTACCACCTTTTTCACCCTTTATACCATCTTCTTCCCAACCCTCCATTCATTCTTGTATGGGGATGGTGCTTGACCATTTGCCCCCCTTGATGGTTGTGCACCTGGTCCCTGCAACTCCCCGTACTAGGAGTCTGTAGTTTTGATGTGTGGGGTGAATGATGAGTCCTGTTGGTTGCTGAAGCTGCTCCGTGTTGTTTTATCAGTGGTTCTCTATTGGCCATTTGCGACACCGTGTGGGTGATTTGCATGGCGGTGTGATTTCCTTTACTAGTTTGAAGTTGTGCATTTCTGGGTTAGTGTGATGCTGTGTTTGGTTAAGATGTTTGGGACTGAATCTACTGCGGGCCACCAGCTGCTGAACATGCCATGGGAGGTAACATTAATCTCTTTTGTGCTCTTGTTGGTTTTTTCCACAAAGACACTAGCTTTTTTACTTCCCCTCTGTCTATGCAGATCATGTTGGAGGTGAATGTAGCTGTGTGGAGCTGTGCATATGGATACATAGGTGGTTGCGACATTGTTCATGTTTTATACTAGTAGGACCCCGACTCCTACCAACTTCTCCTTTTTGTCTTTTAACACATTAACTTCTATTGTGGAATTTGTGGATGGACTTAGTTGCTCTATGCATTGTGGAGTTGTTTTAGGGTTGGGGTTAAGAATCAATTGAGAAATTTTAATTGTTGTTTATGTTTTTCTCTGGTTGTAACTTTTTGGGTTGTGGGGTCTGCTCCATTTGTGGTAATGGATTTGTATCGACCTACATTATTGTAAACATGTTTTTTTATCACCATGTTAATGGTATTAATGGTGTTGTTTCTGGCTATTTGGTTCATTTCTTATGCATGGAATTGTTCTTGTGGTTATTTTGGTTAAGTCATGTTTTGTTTCTCTACTCTGACACCATATACTGGTTAAATGGAAAAATCTTGAGCTTGGGCCTTCCATGGAGAATGTTCAATTGTTAAATTGGTTCACTTGGGTTAGATTTGTTCTTCGAGGTTGTAATACCTTGTGAACCGTTACCTCTAAATTTGTAACAACATGAGAACATCTACATGCAAAATTATTGTGCATTGTTGTATTACATGGTAATGATGGTTTGGTTCTCATGCATCAAATTTTGTATGTGGTTAATTCAGTGAATTTTTGTTTTGTTTTAATGGTATTAATGTTGGTTAATGGTTTAGAAACAAATGATGTTGTATATGGATGTGAATGGCGTGTTAATGTTGTGATTTTGTTGTTTTATTCGGTTTTGCTGAGTGTGTTTTAGCCTTCCTTTGAGAATGTTCTATGGTTAAATGGAAAAAAATGGTGTGTTTTTCTGTTGAGATTTTTATGAATTCATATTGTGGTTGGTTATATCCAGGTTTTTGATACCCTAATAAACCTTACATGGGAACGTATAACACTATTTTATAGATCTAGGAATATAGATCTATGATGTTTTATTTTATGTTCATATCATTTATGTTTATCTAATAGGGGACTTACGAATTCAATATAGCAATTGTGTCAATATCAATAGAACAATTTTCCAAAATATCTTTTCTTATGTAAGCATAGAATTGATAGGAGAGGCTGTAACTTCTTTATAATCCTATCAGTACATCCTTTTTAATTTCTCTTGTTTGTTTTCCCTTCATTTCTCTTATATTTTCTCTTGTCCTCTGTCATCTTTGGTTTTTTAATTATTTAATTCCCCTCAACACATTTTTCCTCTAAGATGGAACTTGGGTACCTAATGGATTTATATTTGAGCCGTAAGCTTTGACGTGGTTTTAAACATCAATAAACTTGACAACAACAATAACCACATGAGTGTTGCAAGTCATCTCGGACCTCATCTAAATATTTCCTAACTTGTGCATAGAGTTTTTAAAATTTGATGTAATATCACAAGTGATTTACAATGTTGGGAAACCCTAGGTTTGTATATGCAATCTAATTAGATGTGAAAAACGTATCTATAATGTATACAACAATTGTGTTACAATGAAAACCATTATAAACCAACAACAAGGAACCTAACATTTTCAACCAACAAAACATGTTTTCCATGTTTTTGGACTTCTAAGCATATTTGATCATTTCTATTAGCAATTCAAGTAAGGAAAAATAATAGGGAGCAAAGAATGGTCCAAATTCACCAAGTATGGAATACAAATAAAATTAATAGAAGAAAAATATGTATGAGAAGTATGAATATGTTTCTGATACTTACAATTTATTGGTACAACTTACCTTGATTTGTGGAGCTTGACACTCTCTTTTTTTCCTTTACCTTTCAAAACATCTTTCAACATACTACAAATATTTTCCTTTTGCAATAATTTCATGTTAGGATCCATCAAAAAAAGATTTGCATGTTTATGAAAATAACAAAATGGAGATAAAAAACTACAATTTGTGTAGTTATTCTCAATGAGTAAAAACAACATTAATAATGAACATTTTACGTTTGATGAACATTTTTAATTTAACAATGTAAATTGCAATAATATTCAAGTAAAATAACCGGTAATATGATATCACTTGAGGAAACGTGTAGAACCACAACACTAAGTATATAAGGCCATCAATCACATCAAAACACCATTTTTACCTCTAAAATATGAAAATGTTTCCCAAGGCTATTTGTAACAAGTTCCAATGGATTAGTGAAATAGCAATAGTAAAATTTAAACACTACAATTATAGAAATAAATGTGGGAAATGCATAATTCCTTACCATTCATTGAGCTCCTCTTTGTTTCGAGAATAATTTAATATTCTCTACTAAACAAAGCCAACCACATGAAGGTGGAAGCTCTTATGGCCCCTCCCCTCCTCACATTACTCTCAATTCCCCAAACCCAATGCATCTACTTGGAAATACAAATTTAGTGCAAATCCTTTCATTCAATAAATGAAAAAAACATTCATTAAAGCATTGATTAAACAATCCATTCATTCAATACCCGATAAAACCATTCATTAAACCATTCATTTAAGCATTCATTAAACCATTCATTCATTAAATAGCAGAAAAAACCATGTTCGACATTGTATTATAAAACGAATTACTCAAAATTTCTTTAGTCACTTCCTTTTTACTTTTCTTCTCTTTACAAAATGAGCAAGAAGCGCATCTTTTGGAATTTGTTCTTCGGTTCCTGGTGCTTCATCAACTTGTCTTGATGTCTCCCTAGTAGACTGCTCGTGACGTGGATCTTGTGGCAAGGGGCTCAAAATTGTTGCAATAATGTGAAAATGTTGCATTAATTTATTTTTGTTTTTATAATTACAAGTATTTCATTTAAAAAAACATTACAAAGGTGTTTTTTTACCTGTTGTGGACACATCATGTTCATTTTCCTTTCCAGGATCAACCTACATAATGTGACCATCTACATGCTCTGCAGTTGAAATTTAGAGAAGTACAATTAATGTTCACCATCTACAATTATCTATACAAAATGCATCATATGAATAAATTCATTACCAGGAATTGAAGCATGATATTCGACTGGTTGTTGTCCATCATCGACATTAAGGGGATCACTGATTTTCTGCTCAAAATAGAATAATTATTTTATGTTAATTGTTTATAACGAATAGATTGCATGCTAATTAATAAATTTTCATTGAACTATAAATATTTTATATACTTGTGCACCAAATGGATCACCATAAGACCGTGTATGCCCGGACAAGTTTTTTTGGCATTCAACAACAGCTTCAGAGTCATGTTGGAAGCCAAGATTCAAGTCTTCTTGAGTGGGAACTTCTTTGAATCAATCGGCCTGCATATTTGCATAACGTCATTAATTTTACATTTTACGTCGGATTAAAAGGAAAATAATTTTCAATTTATTATTTGATGCATTATCGAGTTTTCGATACTTACAATTCGTGCCACCAAATTTGAATAACCACCAGGCCCAAGCTTGTGCTGACCAATTTTGTCCAGTCTTTCCTTTGTCGCCTTTGATGTGTCTGACAGCCTAATCCAGTGTTGAATTATGTTAGATGTTCAAAATTCATTATAAAAATTAATAATAATAAGGGTTACCATTACATTGTGGAAAGTATTGCATACCTCCCCATTCCTTGTGATATCTTTCCTGCTTTTCTCAAAGCCATATATTTTCTATTTTCCACTAGGGCTTTTCACTCCCTTGATGGAATCATCGGAGGGCACTCATACCTAGGGTTCCTTTCTAGGTGAACCCTATATTGGTCTTAGACAATCTTCATATGTTGTCCAACCTTCTTTAGGACCTTTGTTGTATCAAAAGTATCTTTTTTGAACATGCCAACCAACCGATTAGTCAGTTTATCCTTTAAATTTTTTGTCTGTCTGTTCCACCTTGTGCGGATGGTGGGCCCGAAGATATCCGAGGTCAAGTCATTTAGATTTTTATAAAAAAATCATTTTCTGCAAAACAATCATGCCATCATTAGTTAAAAAAGGTTTTATTGGTATATTACAATCAAATTATAAAAACTAAACTGAACAATCTATAATCACCTGGAATTTTCTCTATCTTTATTGGAACGAGTTCCTCGTTCACAAATTTTTTTGTCTCTATTCACCCCGTTCTAGTGACACAAGAATATCCAGGAAATACTGCTTCAACATCAACATTACTATCAAGCTCTGCATCCACCCCTTCTTCTGCACGATATGGTGTGCACCGTTCAACAATAACTGCACTCTCTAATGGCCTCAGGGGTGTCGCGAAATGTGTTTCCAACTATTCGATCAACAACATGGGTGAAGTATGTGGCATACATGGAGTCATTGGCTCACTGGACCCAACACCTCCTTCACCACTAGTGTGTGGTCACCAAAAATACTGTAAATACAAACCATTCAATTATAAGTTCAATATCATATAAAAGTAAAAATCATAAAGTTCTAAATGAATTGATATTATGATTCAAGATTCTGCAACTTATTTTCAAGGCCTTATATCTCTTGTGAAACACTTTAACATTTTCTTTGATCTTGTTTGTCTGCGGAATAATGAATAGTAGACGAAGCATATCCGCATTAATTTTTTTCAAGGTCTTCTCTATAACCTTAACTGGTTCTAGAGAAGAACCAATGTCAACATTGTTCAACAACTCGTTCACATCAAAATATATGGATTGTTGTGTTGGTGTTTCATAAACTGAATCATTGGTCTGCAACAAAAATATATAAAAAATTAATTACGTGTTGAAGCAATAATGATGTGAGAAAAATATTATATTAATAAAACATATCTATCATGATTGATTCCTATAATTACATCTATGTTTACCCGATTCTTGGATGACGGCGTGGTCTGATCAACAACTGGGGAATTTCCTCGATCATCCACCTGCAAAAAAAGTAGACAACATTATCATAATGAAAGCAATTATACAAATGAAAAAAAACATAAAAAAAAACATTATGCTACAATTTATATATGTGTACAATTTTGAAGTATTTAAATTGTAGAATTACATTCAGGTTTACCTGTTTCTCCGAGGATGCTATCGTATAATCAACAGCCGTGTTGCTTCCCTGATCAACACTCTGCATCAAATATAGATAAGATTATATAAACCAAAAAAATATACTATTGAAAAAACATAACAACAGAACTGTTTGTACATATTAAATTATTACAATGGCAACGATGTATACCTTCCACTTCGAGGCAGGTTTGGTGACATCTACTGTGAGGGAGGTGCCCCTGAAAGAACCTTGTATAAAAAACATAGAAAAAATTAACAAACAAAACGAAAATACCCACTAAAAGAATTTAATAACATAACATTTTGAAGGATACCTATTGCCTTGAGGATGATGTACTCCTCTCACCAGTTGCTGGGGTGATGAGCCCCCGATCATCTCCCTGCGAAGTAAACATAGAAAATTTAATAAAAAATTATAACTATCTAATTACAAAAATCCCTAAATATGTTAAAATAATTAATAAAAGGTTGGGTAAATTTTTGGATGTACCACATCCATAGTAACCGTGTTTGTATCTACTCGATTCAAATTGTAATTAATAAGCAGTTCTTCCCTTATAGTTATTGATTTAATGGCACATACGAATACACAGTTTTTTTCACGACCCTCAAATATACAGTTGGGTTGCTTAATTGTAGACCCTGGTTGAGTATTGTTTATAAAGACGACAATATTCTTAGTTGTCTTTGGGCTTCCATCAATGTACAATGTTGCTCCTTTATTTTTATCGTTGTCTTTCAGCTGTAAAATATTTGCTGACAACCCATATCTACGCATAATTCGTGTATATTGGACCTAGCACATCCAATCATTGTAGTTTTAATATGGTCTAACATACTCCATCAATTCTGTACATCTACCATAACCGACCTTTATGCCATCCATGCAAAACAACCCCAATCCATGTTACGACAACGATGCAATTCTATATATCCTCTCATTCACACAAAAATCTGTGTTGACTTGAGAAAGATCCACGGGTACCCATTGTTTCACTAGATGTTTGTACCTTAAGGGAACCTCGATGTCTCCTATTGTTTCATCATGATAGGAACATGACACCTCTCATGCGAGGAAAAACTCCATGCGTTTGTTGAATTTTCTTTTGATCTTCTGACATCTAGTTGATATTTCCCTTGCAGACATACTGGATGTCTCACTTTCCTCTAGCCTTCCTAAACTCCCCTCGTTTGAGAAAGACATGTATGACAAATACATGTTTGCTTCCACTTGCACCATGCCATCGAAAAAAAATTAGCAAATAAGAGAAAAATACCATCATGTTAAAAATACCTCCAACCAATACCAATTTTAAGCAAGAAAATGTTGTACAATCCAAGATCGATAAATAAACAATATATTTAGTAAAATAAGACCATCAACCAAATCCTTACCATGGCCAATTTGAGTGACAAGTCAGAAACTGTAAGGTGTGTAGCTCTTAAATTCCTGCACAATCCACTAAAATGCCCACAGGCTTGGGTTTATAGAGTCACATGCAAGTAGTGGGCCATTACAGAGTTAACTGGGCCACATGCAAGAAGTGGGTCACATGGGTACATTTTTGCAAATCCTGGTTTCCACCAGATTTTGTTTTACAGTTGCATTGTATATATGTTTGGAAATTTTTCGATTCAAGGTTCTAGATATCTATTTTTTACCAAGTTTTTAGTTTGGGCTTCCAAACCTTTTCTCAACATTTTTTCCATGCACCAAATTGACATTTATATTTTGGAGGGTGCATGGGAGGGTGCATGGGAGGATGAGGAAAATCAGATGGGAACTTTTAGAGTCCCGATCTTGCTATTTTTAGAATTTTTTTATTTATAAACTTGATCAATTTTACTAAAAATTGCATAATGAACACTTTAGAGACCTAGTATTGAGTTCTCTCATTAAGAACCTCCATAATTTCAATATTCACAATTTTAAAAAAATTTCGATTTTAGATATGCTATCTTCCTTTAAATCTAAAAGTATATTTGGATACCCATTGGAGAGTTGTGCATAATATTATAGTTTCAAATCCAATAAAACTTGTTCAACCCAAAGTATAAAAGTAGAGAATTTTAGTTTTAAGAGATGTTCACATTTTTAGTGATCCAATATCGAGTATAGTATGAACACGAAGTTTGGTGGAAATTAGATAAAATAATAATAAGGTCAATAATTATAACAATTTTGTATGATGTCTTGGTTAAATGGTGGTGATTGTATCTCATGTGCACGCATATTTTTGAACTGGATTAAGGTAGGTGCGAGTCTTGAGCAAGTTTGGTGGAATAGAGATTCCTCACCTTTTGCATCTCAACTAATGTGTTTTCTTTTTCTTTTAGAGTTGTAAGTCAACTACACTACATTGTAATAGTCTTTGATTGTGGAAGGAAACCAACATGTTTGTTTCATTATGATAGGAGGAAGCATCATGTAATATAAGTATATATATATATACATTTTATATTACTCTATCACTAAGGAAGAGTAGCATGATTGTAGTGATAGTCAATGGATAAATATGAATCAATTGAGAGAAATGAAGATATGTCTTTTATGAATAAATGAATAAATAAACTACCATACCTTCTTTTGGTGATGATTTAATATGCATCCACCATGAGTTGCATTTCCTTTTCCACTACTTGCAGAAATCATCAAATATTAAATTTTTATAAGAATAAATAATAATTAAGCAAATAAACATGCATTTAAACATGTGTAAGACTGAATAAGTCTAAATTGGAATACCTTAATCAACACATATTTGTTTCGAGAATAATTTATTCTCTATCGAATAGGGTTTATAAAAGTTAATGGATTTTGGGTTAATAGGACTTCAATCCCAAGATGATTGAAGTAGCAATACCACATGGAGAACATAAGGAGCCCAAACAAATTATCCAAGGAGGCATTGAGGGTGGAGAAAACACACCCTTGGGGGATGAAAACAAAATCTATATCCCCAACTAAAACAAGAAATATTCTAATGTATCCCATACTCGAAAGAACCAAAATAGAGTATGCCACATAAATAAAAAATCTCTTAAAAGAGATGTATCATGCCTTCGTCAATGATTTCTCCTTCTAAAACTTATGAGAAGGAGGGGAGGCCAACCTTAATATTTAGTGCTTCCTTGGATAAATGGTATGCACTCATATTGTGCTCCCTGTAGATATGCATAAATTCATATAACCCACGAATTGAAGTCGTCGGTAGTGTAGCATATATGTCGGATTTAATGGATATCTGACGACAAATTTCACTACATAGATCTCAGAAATCCGACGAAGACTCCTTCATATAGGTAGAATAACCCAGGAATTGATATAATTATCTTGAAGACTTATAAGCATGGCATATTAGTGACATCAATATGTTGAGAAACAGATTTGATAGACTTATAAGCATGAAATCATAGTGATATCATTATCTTGAAGAATATCAATAATTCCCTAGTATAACAGTACACCACATAGTCTTGCAACACGAGATAGATATCAAGTGGTTCCATAGAAATGGTTCAGACAATTTATCTCAAAATACAAACTACGTTTTGACATATTTTGTAGGTGTAGAGTTTTTTATTTATTTTGTTTCCTCACCAAAAATATTAAATACCTAGTTTTTACGGATCTCAAGATATATAATAAAATCATTTGCTAAGATTTTGTAACTTTTTTTCATGAAGAAAAATAAGCGTTCCTTGGTATTCAATAGTGAATCAAAGGTAACTTTACATATTCCTGACAATCATAGTCATTCTAGACGCGAGTGGAGATATGATCCAACTAGTAGTTGGCAGGTTGTCAAGCTTCGACAAAGTCTAACACTTCAACTATTTTGACTACTTAGATAGGTTTGCCTTGACAGGTCCTCCTCGACATGTTCGATTCGACAGGTTCTCCTCGGTAGGTGCACCTCAACATACAACATACCAACATGCCTTTTCAATAGCGACGATTGTCGAACATCGACATAATGCCTCTGTCTTCCAGTCGTCTGCGACAGTTGAACTTCTGAACCGTTATGACTTCTTTTGTAACTGAACGCAACGGGTAGTCACCCAAGTGTCTCAACATACTATATAAGCATGTACACTGATATAATATAGGGCATATGGATTACTCCATATTTCATGAAGAAGAAGTAATAAATTGGTTCAAATTCTTGCATATTGTTTGTGCACATACTTCTTGTTGACCTAGTGTATTTCCTACTTGGATGGTTCTTCTTGTATGCTTCCTCCATAACAGTACTCGACTCATTCAATCGAATGTTGTCCCCAGCGTGCACCTAGGCATGGCCTAGATCATTGGTATTAGAGAAAGATCTTGTTCATATCTTAAGTTACATAAGCACTTCCATTGAAGTTATTTAACTTATTCCTGTTCAAACATGATCGCAAACTCAGCAACACAAGAAGACACTTCCTTCGACTTCAGAAAATATGGTCGAAGAAGTAGACAATAGACATGCAACTGATGAGACGAAAAAAATCATAGAAAAAGTATTGGCTCGCCAGCCGACAGACATGTTCGCCCAGTTCAGTGAGATTCTTATGAGAGTCATTTTGAACTCCAGGGAATCCTCGACGCGACCTCACTCCAATAAAATCATCCCCTTCAAAGTGCAAATGAATCTGGACATACTGAACCTTGAAGGAAAGATTGATGTGAAATTCATCGATTATTGGGTACAACAACTGGAATCTTACTACGCAGTGAATCAACTCTTTGAAGCGGAAAAGCTCACCATTTCATCCTTAAAAATGTCAACCTCTGTACACTGTTGGTGGGAGAGTCTATTGACAAAGATGGAAAAATAAGGTGACCCCATAGACACATGGCTAAAATTTTATGAATATGTCCAAAAGGAATTTTACCCTCCCAAGTATATTGAGCATCAGTATAAGAAGTGGCAGCAGCTAAGGCAATGGAAAGACCAGTTCGTACAGAGTTAAACTAACGAGTTCTATCGACTCATGGCTAGACTTGGTGTCCAATAAGAAGAGAAATTGCTTGTCCTGAAGTATGTCAATGGTGTATCCCTATATATTCAACAAGAGATGGAGTTTATGACTATCAGTACGCTTGCAGATGCGTTTCATTACGCTAATAAGCTTGAAGATAAATAAAAAGGAAAAGCACATTTCACGAACAAGCCAATAGTTTGAACATCTGAAAAGAAGTCACCATCCAACTCCAACAAGTTCAAGAAACCTTCTCAGCCGACTCCATCAAACCCCGATCATCAAAATAAGAGATTTTAGAAAGACAAGAGGGATCATAAAAAAAAAGCTCCTACGGGGAAATGGTGCAATTATCACAGTTCAACATGGCATGATACGTTAGAATGCAAAGCTCAGAAGACATCTTTGGAAAAATTGTCGACATCCGACAGAACCTTGGTAGAATTAGATCTAGATGCATCAACCCTCTTGGCTTCGACCTCGACCACTCCGACAGCCTTGACTATCGTCGATGAGGAGGAACGAGAGCGCCTGTTCCATACACAGATATGGGTTCAGAAAAATCCATTAATTATGATTGTGGATAATGGTAGCCAAAAGAACTTTTGTAACACCCCGGTTTTGACCTCATTTGCATTGAACGTATATGATGTATATGTATTGTGATTAATCATGGTGTGGAGCTAGGAAAATGCCCCACCATTTATTATCGTATTATGTTTCAGCAATACCGATGGTATTTTGTGCTAGCCAGGGACGTTATAATGTTGGACACCATGTACATATGCAAAATTAATTAAAAGACCTACAACCAACTATGTCGATGCAACAATAATGAAAAGGGCATGATTTTCGAAGGTTAAGGGTGGGGGAATGTTTAACCCTTGGGAGCCATTGGGGAACAACCAAGTGTCAAGCAGTGAATCATCGAGTTGTTAGCCACCTTTCTGTCTTATTCACCTTCCCTTGCCTCATCCTCCAACCGTTTTAGTTCTACAAAAAGTGGTTGGGCAGTTATTACCCTTGGGTAATGTATGCATGGGAAGTCGTGTGGTTGGAAGGACTGTCAGTCCTTTGACCACACATGTACTCCATCGTGAGGGGAATTTTTTCATTTCCTCACGGGGGAAGAGACCCTCATTCCACCTTCACGGAGAAGATGCTTTCATTTTTCCCCTTACGTAGGCATTCGTTGTTTCCTCATGCGCACAGGCATAGGTTGCGTTCTAGGTTTTCTTCTCCCTGTTTGACTCCATGTGTAGTATCCTTCACGATTTGGCCTGTGAGTTTGTTTTCCTCCATGATCGAGAAGTGTTCCTCATCACACGCAGTCGGAGAGGTTGTTGGTGTCCTTCCCTTGTGTTTTGGGTGTTGCTATGAGTCGTTTTGGCCACGATAGGGCCATAAACGACCCTGGGAAATCGACTATTACAATTTGTGTTGTGTTTACCCAGTTTCCTTACCCGATTGGAGCCTCGGTGGTGTCTTTCCTTAAATCCCAGACCTGTGAATTGCTGAGTATTATGTGTTTGTGTGCATTGGACTGTTTGGGAGTGGAAATGGATCCTGAGTGTGCTTGATAAACCTAGTGGTGCAGTTCCATATCTCTTCAGCGAGCCCACTAACTTAGCAACCAGTTTCTCCAGTTCCTTGAATAGCCTGCTAAACTCATGGTACTAGCTAGATTATAACCTGATAAACCCACCTATGTGGGATTGGATGAGTTGTATACCTCTGGTTACGTGTGACCCTGCTAGTTTCCCTTAAACCTTGTGGAATCATGCCCAGTTCAGGGATGGCAGTGTTGCTGAGATATTGATGAGCATACTGGCCTATGGTTGGGTGGAACATTGCAACGACATAGCTGAATGTGGGGAAAGATTTCTTGAAGATAAGTAATATTTTGCTTAAATCCTTGCAAATATATTATTTTATGAATGAACATGATGAATGATTATATGCTGTGAATGTATGATGACACGCACTTGCTTCTGTTGTATGTTAAATAAATCATGCATATGCACGTGTATATTATCTGTGTATGTTAACATATTTTCATCAGCATGCATTTCCATATATTTTATTATGTACATGTTTATGTTCATGGGGATTGGATAGCCCGGGTGCTTAGTTAACATGTTCAGTTACGTCCTCTTCGCCAGTCAGAGGGTTGGGTACATGACAACTTCGTTTCTAAATATATTGTGAAGAAGTTAGGTCTTGTCACCACCCCAAAATTTTATCCTTACAATATCGATTGGATGAAGGATGGGAAAAAACTAAGGATCACACGCTAATTCCGACTTGTCTTCTTCATTAAGCCTTTTGAATATAAAGTACTCTGTGACATGGCACCACTTTTTGTAGCCGACACTCTGTTCGAGAAACCTTACCTATGGGATTGAGACAGTACATATCAGTCACAGCCTCAGAAGGTGATTGCCAAAATCCGAAATCAATGGTATGGCATACCAGAGAAACAACCCACATCAATAGTTGCTATGATATCTTCCAAACAAACAAAGAAGCTTAGCAATCATGCTCAAATGTTTGCATTAATCATGATAAAGCCTCAACATTCCAGGAAGACTACAGCGACAAGTCCACTCATTGACTAGTGGAGCTCCCGATAACAAGAAAAGTTCAATCGCATTCTTGAAGAATACCATAACGTTTTTCAAGCATCCAACGAAGTACCTCTGCATTGTCAGGTAAAACACTCCATTGAACTTGTTCCTGGTTCTTCATTACCTAATGCATCTGTTTACAGAATATCCATTCTAAAAAATGAAGAGACTCGCAGGAAAATCCAGGATTTGATCGACAAGGGTCATATCCGCCCCATCTCCTCTCCTTATGGAAGTCCAGTTGTCTTTGTTCCAAATAAAGATAGGACTTGGAGCATGTGCATCGACTATCGGGATCTCAACAAAATTCTAGTAAATAACAAATAACCTCTTCCACAGATTGATGAACTCATAGACAATATGAAAGGTGCTAATTTATTTACGAAACTCAACCTCAAGTCGAGGTATCACCAGATTCCAATCGAGACCACCGATGTATGGAAAAGAACTTTCAAGACCAAGGAAGGTGTTAGCACTTGTGCTAAAATTTAGGAATTTTTACAGATGCATCCATGCTAATCCCCCTGCAAAAGGATAAGCCAGTGAAAGTGATCAGTAAGGAAATAGTGATAGGAATGAACGACTTAGATACATAGAGGAGGAAATAAAAGGTTGCAGGAGATTTCAGCAGGGGAAGATGCACGTTTTTAAATTAAGTTTGGTAAGGTTGGAGACACATTAACTTGTAGGAAAAATTATCCATTGGATGAATAGAGGAATATAGATCTATGGTCCTAAAAATTCTGTTGTTTTAACATGCAAGGAGGAATAAATTTCTCAAATCTGTGAAATAGCTTGGAGCCCACACATTCCAATGGTGTAGATCAAAGGTAGAACCCGATCTACGGTGGAAAATAATTCCGCTAGTTCAAACTGCACGGACAAAGAAAATTTTCATATTTGCGGAATGTTGTTGGGAATGCATTTTTCAATAAACAGGATTGAGGATGGGGTAAGATCAATGGAGGAGATGAATTCCACTGATCTAACATGCTCGCGGAAAATAAATTTTCCAATTTGCGGAATTGCTTAAAGGCATGCATATTTCGATGGAGGAGATCTAGTCAGAGAATAGATATATGGCGGGGAACGATTATAAAAATCCAACATGTGTGGAAAAATAAACATTTGAAATATGTGGAATGTGGTAGACCCCGTATATCTCAACAACCCAAATCAACGACCGATAAATATCCACAACGGAGGTGGATTTCGATGCTAGAACTGGCACAAAGAAACAAACTTTTTTAGATCTGCGAAATTTGGTACTCCCTGCATATTTCAATGGTGACGATCTATAGGAGAAATGAATCTACAATAGGTATCAATTCCACTAATACAACAAGCACGGGGAAATTAAGTTTTAAAATCTATGAAATTGCTTAAGGCCCGCATATTTCAACGGTGGAGATCTGAGCAAATTCTTGATCCACGACCCAGGATAATTTCACAAGGAGAACAAGCAAGGGATAAGTCAAGTTGGAAAATTGCAAAATCAGGTACAAGATTTATCTTTCGCCAGCTCAGATTAAGTTCCAATCCTGATCGACGACTAAAAATAAATTTCGCAAGTTAAAGATGCAAGGATGAATAAAATTGTTGCAGGTCGTTCGAACATTCTCTGAACAATCATTTTCATCAAGCAATACTGAGTCCCAGATGTTACGTTTTCCATTTTTGATCCACCACGTGCATCCCAGTGTGTTTTCCTGATTTGTTTTGTGATCATGGTGAATTTTCCAGATCAAAATTTGTAAGGATTTTGTGTGTGCAGGTTTGATTCCTGTATCAGAACTAAATTTGGATCTGTTTCAAGGTTGGTCTCGGGATCCCATGACACTATAAATGTAACCTCAATAGAGGAAGAAAGGGTTCGACATTCATCTTGAATCCTTATGTGCTTGGATTGTATCCCTGTAAACTTTCTTGGAAGTAGTAATGAATAATCTCTCCTGATTTTCTGAGTTTCATGACAGTGTTCCATGTTTAGTTTATGTTTCCTGTTTGCATCATTTTAATATGTGTAAGCTTCTTCTAATTCTTTCTAGCTGTATGTGAGGAATTTGTTTGATTAAGCGCTCCTTTCATCATAAATGAAATTCGTAATGTGTTTATAATGATTGTTGTGGAATTCATCCTTTGTTAGATGCTCCATTTTTGTCATTATAATCCTTATTGTTGCTTCTGCTAAAGGTGTTTTCAGGAGATTCATCCATAGATAGGTGCCTCTTGCTTCACTGGGCTTCTTATCCTTTCCCCTACCACCACTTGAAGATATTTGACTAAATATAACACCTACTTTGCCTCAGATTATAAAGGGAAAATCATTTCTCATTATTTACTGTAATACCCTTTAATGATTCAGGCTGTGACTCCATTTCCCAATGGTATTTAACATTTGTCTGTCTTACAATCTCCAAATTACAAATATTTTTTTCTCATAAGATATCTAGCCTTCTAAATGCTTTCTTAAAGCTATATGTATATGTGAATGACCCTGTGAAAAAGAGAGATCCCTCTCTGATTGAATAAGATAGATTACAGTCTAAATGTTGGTTTGAAATGGTTACCCCAGTGATTCTCCTACCACAACCATAGGGAAATTATTGGGTGATAACATCTTGGCACTGTTACCAGGGACTAATTGATATTATCTCCTCAGGGAAACGACATTGTTCTAGTTCTACGATCTGGTTGAGCAGCCAATCATAGACACATGCTGGTTGTACATGCTCTGGTGACTCCACTCAAAATTTTTGGAAGGTGACTCCACTAGGAAATACTAGCAGCCAGAAGAACCAACATGAGGAGCAATCCTGATGCTGAATATTTCCAAAATATTTTTGATACAGAGAGTCTTATTTGAAGGTCCAATAAGATGCAAAGGTTAGTCATAACTCTTTCCTTACCTACTGAAGGTGATGTTTCTGTTTATGATATATCTAAGCATTGCAATGAAGAGTTTGGGCTAACTTTCTCTAGGACTAAATCTGAGTCCAACCTCTCTGAAGTGGTTTCTGACACCCCTGCATTTGAATTCTCCCACATTTTCTGGTCACCCCAGACCTCAGAGCCTCTAGGTAGGGATCTCCAACACTTTCTTGACCCAGAGTGCCCCCTATTTTCCAGTGAAATAACTACATTAAGCTCCACTTCCAATCTCAAACAACCTACATCATCTAGTTTCACAACCCCTCATAGCTCTGCAGTTCCTCACATCACACTGATTTTGTCTATCACACCACCTTCTATCCCTCTTGGAAACCCTGCCTTACCTCCAAGGATGGAAAATAGGTTTTCCCCTATACTCCTCCTTGCTGCTCTTCATGACCTTCCTTAGGGATACTCCCAAAGGCTCAAACAGTTTCATGGGGAGCGGGGGTATTCATCTAAGGAACACTTGGGATGGTTTTCAGACTAGGTAGACCTGGAGGAAGTAGACCATGACGATGCTAAGGTCATATTGTTTTCCCAAAACCTATATGGAGAAGCAAGAAAATGGTACAAAATCCTCCCAAACAACTCCATTCCGAGCTATCAAGCCTTTGAAGATTCTTTCAAGGACAAATGGGAAGACAAGAAGAAGCCTAAGCAATATCTGTCCCAATACCATTCCATGAGGAGGAGGGAGAGTGAATCTATCCAAGAATTTTCTGACAGATTTATGAAGACATATAATTCCATCCCCACCTGTTTCAAACCTCCCCCTGGTTTTGCCCAACTCCAATATGCTAAATCCTTTGATAGTGAGTTTACCTTGTGGCTAAGTGAAAGGAGATCAAACTCCTTAGCAAATATGATGAAATATTTCATATAGGCATGAGGGAGAATGGAGAATATATGAAGGATAAAGAGGAGAGATAAGAAAAGAAAAATAACTTGAACAACCCTCTACCTCTAACTCATAAGAGGCCAGAATGGACGTGATGATGAAAACCATGGAGAAGTTGATGGAAAGGATCACTATGGATAACAGAACACCTCCTAGGTAAAATCAGGATCAACAAAATAGAAACCAAAATGTGAAAGTCCTCTAGAACAAATAGAGAGACCAGTGAAACCCACCAGATCCACCTGTCAGGCCCCCATTTCAGGAGAACTATGTGGAGCAAGGTTATGAAGACCAAGCTAAGGATGAATTCCACCAGTTGGATACTGGCTCATCCTCTATATTTTAAACTAAATAAGAGCATAATAATTTCTTTCAAGTAGTGGAGGAGCGACCTATTGAGGAAACAAAGGATTTTCAGAGGGGATATCAGCTTGCTTTCATGGATCTTAAAAGATAGATTGGTCTAAGGAACATAGATGTTCTTGTTATAAGAAATAAAGAGGAAGCAAACAAAGCCTCTACAAGCAAACCAAAGAGTAGTCCGCCCACTAAGGACACCTATAAGAATGTAACAGAGCCCAAAGGGAAAGACAGGAAGGAGGACAATCCAAGGAGCTCAGATCAAGGGAAGACCTATTTCAGTCTAGAGGATGAAATTTCAAAGATCAAAATCTCTGTCTCTCTCACTGGATTGTTAAAAAATTCTGAATATCATTCCAAAATTGCCACAATGTTGAAGCATCTAGGAGAAGTTTCTAAAATATAGGATTCCCTGAACCTCCAAGATGATATTCCCACCACCCTTTTTGGACCCCATGTAGACAAGCCTTCTGATGATGATGTTCCTCCCTTCTATGTAAGTCTGAACATTCATAATGCCATGCTTGATTCTGAAGCCTCCCACAATCTGATGCCCGGGATTAGCATGGATAAACTGGGATTGGAAGTGATCAGACCATACACAGACCTTTTTTCCTTTGATTCTAGCAAAGTCAAGTGTCTAGGATTGATCAAATATAGTCATCTATTTGGCCCAAATTCCTGCCAAAACCCTCCAAAATTTGGAATGTTGTTATCAATATCTTGGGCATCCAAACTCAAAGGTGCTCTTCAAATAGATATGTCCTATGCCACCATCCCTGTCTTTGGAGTGGAGAGAAGGCTCTTTAGGGAGAAAAAGTTAGCATACATGGTGACCAGTGCTAAGAGGCCAAACAACCACCCCATCTATTCATTGGATACTGAGATGGGATCAACTATTTTCTTTGTAGGAGGTAAAGACAATTGTAGTTCATAAAACGTTGCCTTTGTACCCACTCAGGAGGAACTAGAAGGAGTGTGGGATGTAAGTTTGGATGGGGCAACATGCAGAGAAGGGGCAGGGGCTGGAGTTTGGGTGAGATCCCCAGGAGGGAGAGCTTTAAATTATTCCTACAAAATTTCCTTTGATTGCACAAATAATTAGGCAGAGTACAAGCCTATGATGTTAGCCATTCATGTCCTTAAGTATTTCCAACTTAGGAGAATGGGGACTTCGAGTTAGTGATTAAACAAATGCAAGGTGAGTATCAAGAAAGACAACCCAAAATCAGAAGTTACATAAATGCTTCCCAAGACCCGATAGAGTGTTTTGAAGAATTCAAATTTAATCTAATTCCTAGGATACAAATTGTATAGCTGATTCTTTGGCCACTTCTGCTGCTGTGTTCAATATTCCCATGCACCCCAATAAAAAATATGAAATTGAAGTTAGGCATAGACCCTCTATCCCAGATAATGTTAAGAGTTGGAAGGCCTTTAAATATGACAAACAAATTCATAATTTCCTCACTCTCATTGGGGAGTTTGAGGGATTGACCATTAATGAAAACGATATACTCCAAGAGGGGCCTACTATCACCCAATAGTGATTTCAAAGCCATATTGATGCTCCCAATGAAATGCCATGTGATGATACCATTGTCCCTGGTGAAGGTGACGTTAGCAGTAAAACCAGAAAGGCTTCTAGGCCAGGAATGCAAGAGATGGATAGACAACATGAATATGTGAACAATCTCTGTGGAAAGGAAATCCTGTAGCTCAAAGGTAACTCTATCCCCAGGGGTTTAGTTCCTTTAGAAACTATTTTTTATCCTAATGATGTTTTCAAGGAACCCCATCTTTTCCCAAGTTGTGAATATGTGGAAGATGTTAACATTGGGACATAAGATCATCCAAAGGTCATCAAAATCTCAAGAACCCTCTCACCTAAAGACAAACATAAGTACATCTCATTGATGAGGGAATACTCATATGTATTTTCTTGGAGCTATAGTGATCTTAAGGATTATGACACAAGCATTATCCAACACATTATATGCATTAAAAGGTATGATATTCCTTTAAAAAAATCCAAGAAGAATGAACCCAAGCTGCTACCCCTTGTGGAAAGGGAAATAAAGAAACTATTTGAAGAAAATATCATTGTATCCCTTAGATTCTCAGAGTGGGTGGCCAACCTAGTCCCTGTGAGAAAGAAGAATGGGGAGATAAGAATATGCATTGACTTCAAGAACCTGAACACAGTTTCATTAAAGGATCATTATCCTCTTCCAAAAATGGACCATATTTTGCAGAGGATAGTGGGTTCCCGAAGGATCTCCACCTTGGATGGCTTCTGAGGCTATAATTAGATCATGGTACACCTAAAAGACCAAGAAAAGACTACTTTCACCACACCCTGGGGCACTTTTATGTATGCAAAAATGCCATCCGGACTCATGAATGCTGGAGAAACCTTCCAACATGCCATGGACATAGCTTTTGATGATGAAAATGACAAGATTTTGGTCATCTATTTGGATGACATCACTATCTTTTCAAAGTCTGATGAGGAACACATTGCACATCTGCTGAGAATGTTCAGAAAATGCATAAAGTTTGGCATCTCCTTGAATCCGAAGAAGTCATTCTTTGATATGAAGGAGGGGAAGCTTCTTGGACACATAATTTCTTAGGAAGGCATGAGAATAGACCCAAAGAGAGTTGAGGCAATACATAAAATTGAACTCCCTCGGAATAAGGTGGAGGTTCAGTCCTTTCTGGGAAAGGTGAATTTTCTGAGGAGGTTTATTGGTTCCTTTGTTGAGATAGTAAGGTGCTTAAATAACTTGCTAGGAAAGGAAAAAGAGATCAAGTTGACACCTGAAGCAAAACAGTCCTTTGAAGATATCAAGAAGGCTATCTTAGAAGCACTTGTACTTGCAAGCCCTGATTTCTCTAAAGATTTCCTCATGTTCTCATTTTCTTCAGAGCACACACTGGCAGGGGTATTGCTACAGAATAATCATGAAGGAAATGAAAAGCCCATTTCTTTCAATAGTAAGACATTGAGAGATGCTCCACTAAAATACAACATCCTGGATAAGCAGGGCCCTGGTGCATGCCTTAAAGGAATTCAGAGTGTACATCGTGCATTCTCACATTATTGCTCATGTCCCCACCAATGCAGTAAAGGATATTCCGACTCAACCAGATCAAGCCCACAAAGCTAATTAAAGGCCAGGGACTGGCCAAACTCATGGCACAATCTAACTATGACACTCTCAGCCTATACATGATTGCTGAGTTGACAACAGAGGAGAAAAACCCTAAAGAACATCTAGATCAATAGTTGACCAAACGTTTCCTATCATCCCCATGGTATAATGACTTCATATTTGTGTTACAACATCTACAAGCCCCATAGGGTATGGACAGAACAAGGGCCATATTTCTCAAGCAGAAAGCAGCAAGGTTTTGCATCTTAGATGGAAAATTGTATTGGAAAGAACTAGGAGGGGTGCTGCTGAACTGTGTAAATGAGCAAGAGGCAAAGAACCTCATTGAAGAATTCCATGTAGGAGAATGTGGAGTTCATCATTATTGGAAGGCCACTATGAACAAGATCATGAGGGTAGGGTTTGATTGGCCCACTATACTGATACCCACAAAGAGGTTGATTCCTACCATAAGTGTCAGATCTTTGTAGGGAGGAGGACGCTTCTACCATTTCCTCTGAAACCCATACATGTTGAGGCCCCTTTCTAGCAATGGGTGTTGGATTTTATTGGAGAGATAAACCAATATTCCTTAGGACAACACATGTGGATCCTTGCTGCCACTGATTATTTCACAAAATGGATTGAAGCCATCCCAACTAGACAAGACACTGAGACAATGATTATGCAGTTTCTAGAAGAGAACATTTTGTCAAGGTTTGGTGTTCCTAGAAAGCTAATCGTTGACAATGGTGCTGCATTCAAGTCAAAGAAGATTGTGGAATTTTGCTTCAAGTATCACATTCAGCTGGGGAATTCCACAACTTACTATCCACAGGGAAGTGTGTTGGCATAATATTCAAATAAGATCCCGGTGAGGATCATAAAAAAGCCACTTTAGGAAAACAAGAAGGCCTGGCACACAAAATTGCCTTATGCTTCATCGGCTGACAAAATCAGTATAAATAAATCGATTGGCACTTCACCATTCCAGCTGGTTTATGGCTCTTATTAAATTGAGCACATAGATTTGTGGACAAACACACAACTCACAAGATAGATCACACAATTTACTCAGTTATTGAAGAATGAAACAATGCAAAAATGGCTTGCAGCTGTGAATGCTTTTCATTAATCAAAGAGTAATTAGATAATAATTACAATGAAGTACAATGGCTTTAATAGCCACAAGCAATTCGAATCCACATGAGGAAATTCGAATTGATTAGACTCTACTTGACTGTAGTTAACTAAGACCTTGTCTAAATCACTATCAGAGGACTCAATATTTAACTGACCTTGTCTAAACCATAACCAGAGTTCATCAGAGCTCTAAAACACAACTCAAGTGTTACATTCAGTGTTGACTAAGGCTAACTGACTATGGTAGGTGAGAAATGCACCCCTCCTGAGTGTAGTCATGTAAACCAAGCGCTAACTGAATGTAGAGGACTAGAACTGAATGTAACTGACTCCTAACTTAGCTTGACTAGTCATCAACTGAACTGAACTGACCTTGGTTTGTTTCGGTACTCCCAGTGGCTCCTAAATTGTAGGGATTGGTCTAGGAGGCTCTAAACTGATGCAATCAAGTTCAATCAGTGGCAGTAGGCCTCAATTAGTGTTCCCCACACTTTAGTAACTGAAACATGTTCCCTAAATATGCCAAGTGGACCCAGTGGTTCTAGTGAGTAAAAATAGATTGGATGGACTCCCGATTTAGACATATGACCAAATTGGACAAGGGAGGATTAACAATCCTAACACCCCCCCTGAATGCTAACTTGGACAATCTGTGGGCCCTGGTAACTAAGACTATAGGTCACCAATTACATCAAGTAAAGTAAAGTAACTGCTCAAAAACAAGGTGCTGGGGAAAAACCACATGGGAAAAAATCCCCCCCTCTAATTAAGTAGGTAGAATCATGATCAATCTGGTTCTTCTATGCATAGGTATCCTAGGGCCTAGCATGTGAACCTCTCCATCATTATGTCTGGAGGAATCTTCCTCTTTGGAAGAAGAATGACATGCTCAACTAAATCAGAAATATAGACAGCTGTCGGATGAAGACTGGACCCATGTAGAGCAACTGAAGTCAACTGATAAGTGAGAAAAGATTCTTGAGGATTCATTACATGTGAGGAACACTCAATAAACTGATATGTTGCAGCCATGAATAGCAAACCATGAGTGGTAATAACAGCCCCAGGTGTTAGGAGCAAGTGTCCAGGCGTATGCAGAAAATATTCCTCTTTACTAGTTCTGTGAGGAGATAAGCATGTGATCAATGGTAGAGAAGCATTGGGACTGTTGAGAGCGAATGATTGAGCTCCATAGTCTGATATAGCTTCTGAAATAGATAATGAATCACATAATAAAATATCAGCAACCTCATATGAGGAAACTAACACCAAATTCCCATCAACATTTTTGAAGAGAAAGTGCGGTACTTGATTTTTCACACCGGAATTGGTGAGAGCAGCTACAAGCATGACTAAAAGCTCTTGGATTTTAAAATATGAACCAAATAATATTAGATCAGAAATTAAATCATATCTAAATAGGTTCAAAATAGATCCAAAACTATGAAATGGAATCAAATCCCCAGCAATAGTTTTGTAGGAGACTTGTGGTACTTGTTTCTTCACACCGTTGATGAGAACAGCTACAAGCAGTACTGAAAGATTATGAATTTGATATATTAAACCAAGAAATATTAGATAAGATCTAAATAAAATCATATGAGATCCAATAAGGTTAATATCAGATTCAAATAAATGGTTAACTGAGACGGTGGATGCACAGCTTTCTTCTTCTTCAAAATTCTGAATTTTGGTGCATGCAATCGTGCAGGAATTTGCTGGAAAATATAGATCATGGGGAGCGAATGGATCACTCTAGTAATCTTATACTTCTTCCAAATATCTAAGGTATCACATATTTGCACACCAGCAGCAACATTAGAGGGAGAAAAATCAAATTTCTCTTCACTTTCGAAAGCAATTACTGGTAAATTTTGCACAAAATTCAAAGGAAAATCACCAATGAATGTTTGCATAGAAGTGCAGCAGTAATTTTCTTCAATATTAGATATTCAAATGTCTTCTTCTATTTCAGCCATATGAGGAGATGAGATATCATAGATCTCATGAACTTCTGGAACATCAGGAGAAGGAGTCACTGCATGGAGACTGTCTTCAATTCGAATTGACTGTGTAGAAGCTTTTGCTTCTTCTTCATCTTGAACAACTTCGTCAGAGAGAGTGGAGGCTAAGAATTTTGGATCAAGAGTGCTTATGGTGCTAGATATTCTCTCCAAAATGCTATTATGATCCTCATCAATCACTCCAAAGGTTCTTTCCAATCTTGTCCAGAGTTCCTTCAGGTCTTCAATAGATCTAATGAGGTAGCGCAAGCTAGGAGAAAGACCCATTGCTATTGTTCCAAAAGCTCCATCACATTTATTCAGCCAATCATTCTCACCAAAACACTCTTTACCAAGTCCAATAGACACCCGACAGAGACCTTGTCTCATCAGAGATGAAATCATCATCTTCTTCCATTCTAAATAGTTTGTGGACAGGGTGAGAAGAGGAACTGATGAATCCATTTGAAGTTGTACCTGCAAAAAACACAAAAGGGGCACCGTAAGGTCGACAACCTGCACATTTCAGGTTTTCATCACACCCAACATAGTTGATCAATATTGATAAAAAATTCCTTTACTTGGGGTATTAAGTGGTAAACCTTCTGCTTCTGGTGCAGAGCTGGAAGGAGCAATTTTGCTCAAAAAATGATCCAGTAGGAGATCTGAGGAGGAGAAGTGCCTTGTCTACCGAGGCTTTGATACCATATTAAATTGAGCACATAGATCTATGGACAAACACACAACTCATAAGATAGATCATACAATTTACTCAGTTATTGAAGAATGAAACAGTGCAAAAATAGCTTGCAGCTGTGAATGCTTTTTATTAATCAAAGAGTAATTAGATAATAATTACAATGAAGTACAATGGCTTTAATAGCCACAAGCAATTCGAATCCACATGAGGAAATTTAAATTGATTAGACTCTACTTGATTGTAGGTAAGTAAGACCTTGTCTAAATCACTATCGGAGGACTCAATAGTTAACTGACCTTGTCTAAACCATAACCGTAGTTCATTGGAACTCTAAAAAAACAACTCAAGTGTTACATTCAGTGTTGACTAAGGCTAACTGACTGTGGTAGGTGAGAAATGCGCCCCTCCTGAGTGTAGTCATGTAAACCAAGTGCTAACTGAAAGTAGAGGACTAGAATTGAATGTAACTGACTCCTAACTTAGCTTGACTAGTCATCAACTGAACTGAACTGACCTTGGTTGGTTTCGGCACTCTCAGTGGCTCCTAAATTGTAGAGATTGGTCTAGGAGGTTCCTAAACTGATGCAATCAAGTGCAATAAGTGGCAGTAGGCCTTAATTAGTGTTCGCCACACTTTAGTAACTAAAACATGTGCCCCAATTAGGCCAAGTGGACCGAGTGGTGCTAGTGACTAAAAATAGACTGGATGGACTCCCGATTTAGACATATGACCAAATTGGACAAGGGAGGATTAATAATCCTAACAGCTTTGAGGTAATTTTTTCTAGTTCCCCGAGTTTTCCAGTAATGAGACTGCTGCAGGAAGAAGAAACTGAAACCCATCCAACTCAGAGGAGGATGTATCAATTGATTGAACTACAACAACAAAGGGAGAAAATGTTTGATAGAACTCAGAAATTTCAGGAGAAAATGAAAGAGATCTTTGACAGAAGGACAAAGCCTGATGATGTCCATATGGGGGATGTATTTTTGCTATGGGATGCACCACATGAAGAGAAAGGGAAGCACAATAAGTTTGATCACCTGTGTAAAGGCCCTTAAAATATTTCATCTTTTATAGGAACGAATGCCTACATACTGGAGGAGATGGAGGGTGGTCTGGTATCTAGAGCTCCTTTAAATGGGAGGCTCCTCAAGCACTACTTTCTGTAAAGTAAGTTCAGTTCCCATGCCATTGTATATACCATTTATTTTTAACGTTGCATGTATGGATAAATCTCTAAAAGACTTAAATCCCGAGGTGAAAGAATTAAGGTCCCCAAGAGGATCCGTCATTTGGTTTTCTTTTTTATGCTAATTTGAAGTTACAGGCATTGGAACAAATTTTGAGACAATGGGCCTTCGGGATAGCACAGAGTAGTGCATTTAGCTAAGGGGTTTTGCAAGTACAGAGGGCCCAATGGATCAGGAACTTGGTCTACGGTGTTCTTTTCTACCTCACATGGAGGATATCATCCCCAAGTTGGAGTCGTTGTTAGCACATGTGATAAAATTTAAGGATTTTTACAGATGCATCCATGCTAATTCCCCTGCAAACGGATAATCCAGTGAAAGTGATTAGTAAGGTTAAATGGTGATAGGAATGAATGGCTTAGATACATAGCGCAGGAAATTAAAGGTTGCAGGATATTTCTCCTAGGGAAGATGCACATTTTTAAAATGAATTTTCGTAAGGGAAAAGACAGGTTAACTTACAAGAAAATTAGCCATTGGATAAATAGAGGACGATAGAGCTACGATTTTGAAAAATTATTTTGTTTTAACATGTAAGGAGGAATAAATTTCTCAAATCTATGAAATAGCTTTGAGCCCACGCATTCCAACAGTGTAGATCAAATGTAGAATCAGATCTACGGTGGAAAATAATTCTGCTAGTTCAAACTGCACAGGAAAATAAACTTTTCATAGTTGCAGAATGTTATAGGGCATTCATTTTTCAATGGTCAGGATTGAGCATGGGGTAATATCAACACAGGAGATGAATTCCGCTGATCTAAAATGCTCACAGAAACTAACTTTTCCAATTTGCAGCATTGCTTAAAGGCATTCATATTTCGACGGAGGAGATATAATCGGAGAATAGATCTATGGCAGGGAACGATTCTGAAAATCCAACATGCACAAATAAATAAACATTTGAAATATGAAAAATGTGGTAGACCCTACAACTTTCAACGACCCATATCAACGAGCAATAAATATACACAGTAGAGGTGGAGTCCGCTTCCAAAACTAGCACGGACAAACAAACTTTTCAGATCTGTGGAATCTGCTACGCCCTACATATTTCAACGGTGACGATATGTAGGAGAAATGAATCTATGAAGGGTATCAATTCTGCCGATACAACAAGAATGAGGAAATTAAGTTTTAAATTTTGTGAAATTGCTAAAGGCCCGCATATTCAACGGTGGAGATCTAAGCAGATTCTTGATCAACGACCTAGGATGATTTCACAAGGAGAACTAGAAATGGATAATTGAAGTTGGAAAATTGTGAAATCGGGTACGAGCTTTATCTTTCAGTGACTCATATTAAGTTCCAATCCTAATCGATGGTTAAAAAGAAATTTCACATGTTGAAGATGCAAGGATGAATAAAATTGTTGCACGCTCTTTGAAGATGTTATGAACAATCATTTTCACCAAGCAAGCCTGATTCCTATATGTTAAGTTTTCCATTTTTGATCCACAATGTGCATCCCAGCGTGTATTCCTGATTCTAGATCAGAATTTGTTAGGATTTTGTGTGTGCAGGTTTGATTCCCGTATCATAACTGATTTTGGATCTATTTTAAGGTTGGTCTTGGGATCCCATGACACTATAAATGTAACCTCAATAGACGAAGAAATGGTTCAACATTCATTTTGAATCCTTATGTGATTGGATTATATCCCTGTAAAATTTCTTGGAAGTAGTAATGAAAATTATTTCCTGAGTTTCTGAGATTCATCACAGTGTTCCATGTTCAGTTTATGTTTTCTGTTTGCATAATTTTTGTATGTGTAAGTTTCTGCTAATTCTTTCTAGTTGTATGTGAGGAATTCATTTTATTAAGCGCTCATTTCATCAGAAATGTCATTCGTAATGTGTTTATAATGATTGTTGTGGAATTCATCCTTTCTTAGATGTTCCATTTATGTCATTATTTTCATTGTTGCTTCTGCTAAAGGTGTTTTTAAAAGATTCATCCATAGATATGTGCCTCTTGCTTCACTGTGATTCTTTTCCTTTCCCCTACCACAACTTGAAGACATTTTACTAAATATAACGCCCACTTTGCCTCAGATTACAAATGGAAAATCACTGCTCATTATTTACTGTAATACCCTTGAATGATTTAGGTTGTGACTCAATTTCCCAATGGTATTTAACATTAAGTTTGTCTTACAATCCCCGAATTACAAATATTTTGTTCTCATTAGATATCTAGGCTTCTGTAAGCTTGATTAAAGCTATATGTATATGTGAATGACTCTATGACAAAGAGAGAGACCTCTTTGATTGTATAGTCTAGAATACAGTCTAAAGATTGCTTTGAAATGGTTACCCCAGTGATTCTCCTACCACAACCATAGGAAAATTATTGGTTGATAAAAAAAAGATTGTTTGAATGGTTAGTCATGCCTTTCGGCTTAACTAATGCACTTGCAACCTTCATGAGATATATGGATGACCTTCTACGACCTTTTATCGATAAGTGTGTCATTGTCTATCTCGACGATATCTTGATTTTCAGGCGATCATGGGAAGAACATGTTAAACAACTTCGACGCTCTCCAACAACATCAACTATATCTAAACATGGACAAATGCTCATTTGCGATAACCAACATCAAATACTCGGGGTATGTAATTGACTCTGCAGGAATTCATGTCAACCCAGAAAAAGTATAGATCCTCAAAGATTGTACCATTCCTCAAAACATTCATGAACTAAGAAGCTTTCTTGGTTTAGTGAATTTCTGTCGACGATTCATACTTGGCTTTAGCCACATCGTATGGCCTTTGAATCAGTTGACGAAAGGAAATGGGAAAATTGTATTAAAATGGACACCGACACAACAACAAGCTGCTTTTGAACAACTCAAAAACAAGATTTGTACTGCACCAGTACTTGTGTTACCTGATTTGGATCATCCCTTTGAGATTGAGACGGATGCATCAGACTATGCTCTCGGCGCCATGATCACTCAGTCAAGTCACCCAGTCACATTTCATTCCGAAACTTTCCACTGCATTGTTAGAAGGTACTCGACGTATGAAAAAGAAATGTACGCCATTGTGTAAGCTCTTAAGCAATGGAGACACACCATTCCTGGCAAAAAAACGATCATCCTCACTGACCATAAACCTTTAATGTTTGCTACGTCCTAGTTGAAACTACAGACAACTCGACAACTCAAGTGGATTAATTACCTGCAACTATTTTAGTTGGTAATTAAGTATCAGAAAGGAAAATGCAATTCTGCAGTCGATTGTCTCAGCAGACCACCTATTATTAGGGTTAACCTTGACTCGAGATTGAGTCAAAGTTGGTTTAGGTCTAGCACATGGTTTGTTGTAGCCCATTGTATTGTCCTATGGTATTGCATGTACTTAAGCCTTTATAAGGCTTGAGGATGATCCATTGTAAAGTGGTCTGGAGGTGAGCAGTGGCTGGAGGTGAGCAGTGGCTAGCTGGCTTGGCCTAGATGGTAAATTTTGGCCATGTAATGAAGATCTTCATTAGTGTTGGTTTTCCTTGCATGAGGTTTCCAGAAAATATTGCGTGTCATCTTGAATTGTTGCATGTATATTTTATTTCTCGCTTATTACTATGTTAATGTTTCTCGTTATAATACTAACAACTAGTATCAGAGCTCAGGTAGCTTGTGAGAGGAAACAAATTGCTTGTGGAAGCCTTGTGAATTCTCAGCCAAGCTAAGGGGGGCCAAGGTGGTCTACCCCCCGCCTGAAGGTTTATGGGGTCCCGTCCGTGAGAACAAATTTTGACCCGTTAAATATGGCATTGCAGATCTGATGCAGTAAGGAAAAGACCTTGTAGAGTCGTGATCTGCTGGAAGAAATCCTATGAGATGACATTATGGAGAATCCTTTTTCCAGAGCTTAGATAATGGCTGAGAGTATCCATGGGAGAGTTCGTAGGAGGACGCTGCAAGTAAAGCTGTGAAGTGGTGCTAAGAATAGGGTTTTGGTCAAGTACTGCAAGCTGGCAGATATGGTGACGGTCGATGGGAAGGATCCCGTGAGCACGAAGGCGACAGCGTGAGGCAGGGCTAGGAGGTCCGCGGATGTGTGTGCGAGTAGAGGAAGTCAGTGGAGACCAATGGATAGAGCCAAGAGATTTGTTGTAGTGACCCTGGAGAATTCGATCAGGTGAACTGGATTTTGAGTTCCTGCATAGAAGTCACCAAAGGGAGCTGCCACAAGAAAAAACCAACGTTGCCAAGAAATTGATCGCAGGATCTCACGGTGACGCACAGATCTATGGGGCGAGGAGAGTTGTTTCCATCTCCGGCTGGTGTGAGAGATTTAGTGGGTGATGAGATGCGATCTTGAAAGAGGAATGTGGCAAGAGGAAAATGAAAAGGCCCAAAAACCCTAACGTTCCTACATTTTTGTGAAGATCAGTCAAAGTCCACACCAGTTTGCTGCATGAGACAAATGCATGCGTTTTTTAGGTGGAGTTCACCAAGATTTGAGAGAAATAACCATGGAAAAGAACCTGCCTAAAAGCCGTGAATGATCCGTGAAGAAGTCTGCCATAGAAAAATCGTTAAGGAAGTAAAGTCGTGAAAATGGCCCACTTCACAAAGGTTAAAAACAAAAGCATTTAAAATGTTTTTAAGGAGATGACCGTCATATCCCATGTTTTTTGAGTTGAAGGAAAAGTTTTCTAAAATATGTGTACAAAATTAACATGTCCCTTGAAAAGTTACGGGAGACTTTAAAAGGTTTTTAAAAACGGTTTAGAGAAGTTTAAAATATCCATGTTATAAGATTTACTACTGAAGGTAAATATTGTTGGGTAAAGGATTTAAAGTGGTTAAGTGGATTTTAAAATAAAATTATATGGTAAGGGCATGAACATAAAGGGTGAAGGTTGAAATATTTATGTTGAAATAATGTGCATAGAACTTTGAGTATGGAAATAAGAATGAAACGATGAAGAAGTGGTAGCACACATATTTGAAAAGCATTTATTGTATCTGGTTTTTGAATTAAATTGTAGAGTGCATGTTCGGTGGCACCCGACACCTTGGCAGTAATTTTTTGGTCTATGTGAAACTTAGCCATATGTAAGTTTGGATTTCTTTGGATGCGCAGAGAAGGGATGTTGCATCAAGAGTGGAATGAACCACTAGGTAGGCATGAGGGTGGCAGGTGTACTCGTAGCCTAGCTTGATGTGGATCAGAGAGGTTGAGTCTTCGATTGTGGGAGAAATGTGAGATGGTTTAATCTCGGTTTTGGGAGCAATATTGATGAGCCATGTATGTGAAGAGAATTCCTAGAGAACTTGCGGTTACAGCAGTTGAGGACCCATGTAATCCAATAGATGAAATTTTCTTTATATGGACATCAATGACAGAGTTTTAATGCAGGTACAAAAGGAGCATGACAAAAGATGAGAAAGAAAGCAAGAGGATGAAGCAACAGATGGTGATGGTGCAGTGACCATTCGACACATAAAAAAATTAATGTAGTGGTTTGCATGTAAATGGGCATATAGATGTAAGACCTAGTAAGGCATGCACACCCCTGGTAACTCACCGGTAAAGTCAGGAGATAGAGCTAGGTGATAAGGGGGTGTATGTAAGATTCCTCGGTAAAACTTTGAGGGGGGTTGGTGATTACTCCAAGTCAAGTTTAAAGGGGGGATTGTTAGGGTTAACATTGACTGGGGATTGAGTCAAAGGTGGTTTAGGTCTAGCATATGGTTTGGGAACATGGTTGGTTGTATCCCATTGTATTGTCCCATGGTATTGCATGTGATTAAGCCTTTATAAGGCTTGAGGATGATCCATTGTAAAGTGGCCTAGAGGTGAGCGGTGGCCCGGATGGTCGATTTTGGCCATGTAATGAAGATATTCATTAGTGTTGGTTTTCCCTGCATGGGGTTTCCAGGGTATATTGTGTGTCATCTTGAATTGTTGCATGTCTATTTTATTTCTCACTCATTATTATGTTAATTTTGCTCGTTATAATACTAACACCCATTACTCTACTGTCTACAATAATGAGTATGCAGCGTTATGACACCACTACTTGGCCACAATTGTATTCAATATACTATGAGTTCTTTGCAATTTATCAACAACTTTAGATAGACACACTATCTACTACCGACTACTTCCTGAAGGACACCTTGCTATATAAGCTTGGACAACTTTGTGTACTAACCTATGAGCACCGACATAAGTTCATTTGGGATGTGCACTACATCAAGACTGCAGGAAATTTGGAGTCGCAAAAATACTTGTTATCCTTCAAAAGTATTTCTACTGGCATTCACTTAAGTCTGATGTCAACAAGTACATTCGATCGTGCATGGTTTGTGCAATTTCTAAACTGCCGAATCGACGACAAGGAATGTACACACCCCTTCCAGTTCCTAGTCGACCATGGGAATCTATTTCTATGGATTACTTGATGGGATATCCTACTACCAAACATCAACATGACGTGATATTAGTAGTAGTCGATAGATTTCCAAGATGGCTATACTCATATCATGCAAGAAGACTACGAAAAAACATCAGACTGCTCAACTCTTCTATGAACATATGTGGAAACATTATGGCCTCCCGGTGACCATCATTTCTGATAGAGATGCTATATTTGTCAGTACCTTTTGGAAAAATCTCCATCAACAACTCGACACGAGACTTTCTTTGTCGACAACTTTTCATCCACAGACAGATGGAGAGACAGAATTGGTAAATCACTTACTCGTACAATTTCTTCGCATGCACAACCACAAGCATCATTGAACATGGGATGAAAACCTTCCATACATACATCATAGCTACAATCGTATGCAACACAACTCTACGGGGAAGATTCCATTTGAGATATGTTACGTATTTCAACCCTCAATGCTTATCGAATTAATCAGTTCCTCGACAAAGTCGAATGACACCGGCTTCGAAGGATGAGAAGTAGAGAAAGCATTGCAGTTCGGAGATCAAATCTACAACATTAAGAAGTAAGCACATGAAATGATGCAATGAGATAATGGAAAAGCTAAGACCCGACATGATAAGCATCATATTCCTCATTCAATTCAAATTGGGGATCAAGTCTGGTTACATCTAAAGAAGGAGCGCTTCAGTGGTCCATATAGAAAGATGAAACCTTTGCGATATGGTCCATACAATATCCTTAAACATATTGGAGAAAACGCTTTCTAGCTTGACATTCCTACGTGCCTTGTCCTACATCCAGTTTTCAATGTAGATCTACTTCGACCATACCATGCACCATTGTTGGAACATAACTACTTACAGACAACAAAACACAAAGAAATCCATCCACATGTTCAAGAACCTCTTATTTGCGACATTATTGTGGGATGATGCATACGCCATACAAGGACGAACTCCATTCCCTTGTTTCAAGTGGATAAAGCTGGAAAACTCCTCGCGCAAAGAAAATGGTAGTCTACCACTGAAGTAGCCAACAAGTTTCCTCACTTGAACAACTACAGAATGGAGAACATTGTTTCTTAAGGAATGAGGAATTATCCAACCAGCAGTTGGCAGGTTGTAAAGCTTCGACAAAGTCTAGCACTTCGACTGCTTCGAGCACTCTGAATGCTTCAAAAGGTTCTCCTTGATAGGTCAACCTCGACATGTTTGCTTCGATAGGTTCGACTCGACAGATCCTCCTCCACATACAACATACCAACATGCCTTTTCAATAGCGACGATTGTCGAACATCAATAGAATGCCTCTATCTTCCAGTCATCAATGACGATTGAACTTCTAAATCATTATAACTTGTTTTGTAAGTAAACATAATGGGTAGTCACCCAAGAATATTAGCATCATATATAAGCATTTACACTAATGTAACATAGGGAATTCTGATTCCTCCATTATTCATGGATAAGAAGTAGTAAATTCATTTGAATTCTTGCATATTGTCTGCTCGCATACTTCTTGTAGACCTAGTGTATTTCCTGCTTTGTTGGTTCTTCTTATATGCTTCTGCCATAACATTACTCGACTCATTCAGTCGACTGTTGTCCCCAACGTGCAGCTGGGAATGACTTGGATCAAGATAAGTGTCAAAATACTTTCCCAAGGGGAGGGACAAAACCCACAATCCTAAGATGACTGAAGTAGTAACACCACTAGGAGAACATAAGGAGCCCAAAAAACTTATCCCAGGAGACATCGAGGGTGGAGAAAAAACATTCTTGGGGGATGAAAACAAAATCTATATCCTCGGCTAAGACAAGAAATATGCTAATGTATCCCATACTCGAAAGAAATAACAAAGAGTATGCCACATAAATAAAAAATATCTTAAAAGAGTTGTATCATGCCTTCCTCAATGATTTCTCCTTCTAAAAGTTTTGATAAGAAGAGGAGGCTAGCCTTCATAGTCAATGTTTCTTTGGATAAACGGTCTGCACTCATAATGTGCCCCTTATAGACATGCCTAAATTAATATATCCCACGAATTGAAGTCATCGATAGTGTAGCATATATGTCGGATTTAATGTATATCCGACCACAAATTTCACTACATAGATGTCGAAAATTCGACGAAGTCTCCTTCATAGAGGTAGGATATCCAACGAATTGATATCATTGTCTTGAGGACTTATAAGCATGGGTGTAGTTATACTAATACTAAGTATCTGAAAGTGTAGTTATAGTATTGTTGGGTCTTAGTGCCAAGGTAGTATACTTTAGTTAGAGGCTGGATTAGTCCTTAGAAATACTCTATTCATAGACTTCAAAGTTCAGACATAAAACCATATATCCCTTGGTAAAGGTTTAATCCAAGACATTTTTGCTATAGATCCTAACTAGGTAACTATGGTATTAATGCATGTGCTCCAACACTTGAGATTCCTTTCATCTCGGTTCTCTAACTCTACCATACGTGTGGTGACAAGCTCTTCATCAGGTATAGCATCATGTAGTGCAATGCTAAGTGATGAGACCGAGACCTCTTAGGGAAACATAACCTTAACTCTATATACCAATGAGTAGGTCATCATGGAGATATGTAATCTCCACTTAGTTGGACCTTTTAAATTATAATGAAAGTTTTGTAAGCCCATAGTGTAGGATATATCTTGGTGTGCCAATGGTCACCTGAAGCATTAACAATGTGTTTAAGGATGGACAGTAATGTAACATTTATGGCTTCAACCTACCCATTCTTTGTATATAGTAGGGTGTAGAAAACTTATGTTTGATGTTATACTTAGCTAGGAGTCTCTTTATTTATGTATACATGAGAAAGCTTCCATTGTCAGCCACTAAGGTATAATGGACTATCAAATGATATATAATTTGGTTTCTAATGAATTTCAATAACATGTCCTATGCAACAACTAAGGGCTATCAAACATGACTGACACTAACATTTCGAGCAACAAAAAACATACCTATAGATTAATTATTCAATTTGAAAATATGTTTTTTATTTCTTGATTTTTTTATTTTTAGTTATTGAAAACTTTATTACTTTGGTCTATTTAAAACAATCACCAATCTTTTATTTTAGAAATTCACTAAAATTAATAACCTATTATTTTAAAATACATTAAGATTAAATTAAAGATGACATTTTTCAAATAATTAAATTTTTCAACATAATGCTATCATTAAATATTATCTTATTTGAAACACATTTGCTCCTCTTTAAAAACTTCCTATAATAAAAAAAACACCTAAAAGCATCTCCAAAAAACATTAAATCAAATTGCAATTAAAGTACCAATAAATTTTGAATACACAAACCTAAACACTTATTTTGAATTATTATAGTGTTTTATTAACCTCCTCAATCAACTATCTAGATTAATAGAATTAGAGCCACTGCAATTCTCAATCAACAAACAAAATTCCAGAATTGGAATGCAATAGAACTCTTTTGACTAACTTTTGGCATTGATGCCGATTTGGGAGTGGAACCCTTGCTAACAAAATGGAAAGACCTTGGGGAGGGAGAGTACTATCAAGGACTCAACCTTAATTGATGAAGACAACAAAGACCAAACTTTGCAGGACATAAGAGTCCCTAGCTCTAACTGAGTGATTAATGAAGGACCCGTGGAGATCATAGGAACACTAAGGAAAT
Source organism: Pseudotsuga menziesii (assembly GCA_001517045.1). Classification (NCBI taxonomy): domain Eukaryota; kingdom Viridiplantae; phylum Streptophyta; class Pinopsida; order Pinales; family Pinaceae; genus Pseudotsuga; species Pseudotsuga menziesii. Next base: position 50,691 of record LPNX010693603.1, read on the forward strand.
GGAGTTAAAGAAATGAGAAGCCTCAAAGGAATTCCAACTCACCAGGCCATGTGGACACCCAAGAGAAAACAATGCAGGAATTAAAATAACTCAAATTCCATTAATAATAATCCAACTAACAGTAATCTCAATGATTTCCACAAGACAATTTAATAGGTTGTTCGAGTCACAATCGCAACTAGTACACACCTCCATCATATATTGTGATAGCAAATGCTCGCAGAAAGGATAAAATCAAGAGGAGATGGAAATGATTACATGAAATTCCACTCTTAGAAATTTCACCTCAATCTTGAGGTTTTCCAGATCTATTCCCTATGAAATTTTATCCTTAAGGTTATGTTGTTGCACAACCTAGCAGGCTTGAGATTGCAAGGAGGAAACATGTACTCACAATAACAGGCTTGTGTTGTTGTCACACTAGCAGACATAATCAGTTATGCCTAGCAGTAACACACAATCACACTAGAAGAGACACTCAGTTATGCCCAGCAGAGACACAGTCATTCCCAGCAATGATGATGTCACACTAGTAGAGACTCTCAGCTATTCCCAGCAGATACACTCAGTTATGTGCAATAGAGACACAATCATGACTAGCAATGAAACATAGTCACAATATGATGCAGGGGCATAGACTTCCTATGTGAAGTCATTTATGACTTCACATAGTTATTTCGAATTTCAAAGAGACCTAGGGTCTCTCTTATGTAATTTGTTTTGTTTTGTTAAAAGTTGAATAAAAATGGATAAGGATCTTCAATCCTTCCACATGTAATAAATAGGACTAAAATTTGGGTGAGTTAGTTGAGAGAAATTAGTAGTTTGTTAGTGACTCATAGGGGTCAGTAGAGTCCAATAAGGACTAAATTCCTTATTTGTAGGATCTGGAGAACTGATGAGTATTTGTATTTAATGCAGACTAAGTTATTGTGTTAATTAGCTGAAGGAAGCTCAAGGAGTTTTTTTGGTAGCTCATTTTGAAGCTTGAAGAATAGATCAAAAAAGGAAGAGCTCAGAACTTGGTTCCTGGAGCATATGCAGAGTCAGAAAATCTCTATTTGTATTTGGTCTATTTGATATTTTCAAGTTTTAAGAAAGGTCTTTATAAATAAAACTCGAATTTCTGTATTTGTGGAGTTTACCGAACTAGTCTCTATTGGTATGTAGAGTTTATGTTAGATTATTCATGTTTGCAAATTTATGGAAGGCTTGCTAAATTCATTCATAGAATATTTATTCTCAACCTGATAGAGGTTAAAAATTATCCATAGGATCAATATTAGGCATGGTTATTATCGAATTCCATTGAGAGTTACATAAATTTTGTTCTTTGATGGCGCAGACAGAAGTAGAGGGTGATGGATGGTTTTTGTGCATTAGAAATTCAATTGACAGTGATGATTAATCATTACATTCTACTCAAGAACAAACGGCGATGATTGAGGGTTGGTTCGATTAACGGTCATAAATATATATCGCATTCAGACTTGTACAGGGCTTTGTTTACCCTAAGCAGTAAGATGGAATACCATATGGTTCTGTGGTTGGCACTGGGACCTTGTGGCTTAAGTGATAACAGATTTACCCTATCTATGTGTGTGTCTCTACTGGGTCATTGACAGGTTTTTACATGGGCAAGGAGGAACTAGCTTTCCTGACAAGAGTAACTAAGTCTCTTAAGGGAGTGGAAGCACACAAAGACTATACTGACCAGGTTCAAGATGCATATCCGAGAGCTAACCAAGGATGTTCTACTTATGTATACTATAGTATATGTAATGTCCTCGACCCTCTGACTGGCAAAGAGGACGCTACCATGGCATTAACCATCCGGGAAACCGCCCCATGAACATGTATGTACATAAAATGTTGAAACAAAATGATTTGAACTAGAACATGCATACGTGATTATTTATCATACAGCGGAAGCAAACATACGTTCATACAAGCATTCAACATGTTCATCATATTCATTAACAGTAAATATGATTGTAGAAGTAAAATAGACAAGATTACTTATCTCATAAAGAGCTCATCCCACAACCAGCTACATCGCTACAATGTTCCACCCAACCATAGGCTAGCATGCTCCTAAATCTCTCAGCAATGCTGCCACCCTCGAGCTGGGCATGATTTCCCAAGGAATAAGGAACAAACAAGCTTACGCATAGCCAAGGATACACAAAACACAGCCAAGCCAACACAGTTGGGTTTATCAGGCCATCAACAAGACAACCAAGCCAACATGGTCAGGTTTATCATGCCATCAAGGAGCTGGGAAGGGTCATATGCTAAGCTAGTGAGTTCATTGCAGAGCTAAGGATACCTACACCAGAACTAGCTTGACTTCTAGCACACCCACACACACCCAACATGAGGAAATTAGTCCCTTCTCTGCTACACAGTCCCTCAGGCCTTGACCTCCCTTCCAGTGCTATTCAGGGGTTGTGGAGAAGAAATCTAGCCCTCTAGCTCTGTCTGTGTGGTTCCCCAAACACACCAGATTAATCAAGCAAACCAAGCCCTCATCCCTACTCCAACACAGTTCGAAGACCAACCACTGCATACACGCAGTCACACAAGCGATTCACAGCTTGGGTAAGGAAAACAATTCCTAAGTCATTCAAAATGACTCCAAAACAACCTACAGCAACGGAAATGTAAGGGAGACCACATCAAACCCGTGAATATTGGGAAGAACGACGGCAACCACAAATAAGGGGAAGAAAAACAGCCCCGATCTCAACATTGAAGTGACGGGAAAATTACATGGCCATACCAGTCTGTAAGGAAAACATACACCCATGCAATCCACAAAATCTGTATGGAAAAACATGCACACTTAGAACGTGAATGGCTTATTCACAAGAGAAAATCATGGGTGAAAGAACATGGCTCCCAGCTTGTTGCGTGAGTGAAAAACCAAGAATAATCCTGTGCGTGAGAATGAGCAAGACAATGGGGTATGGCGGTTGTATCCCTGCGTGAGGAAAAATGATAGTGAATCCCAATCTACGCACGAGGATGAGAAAGAATGGAATGAATTCGTAGTGGTTTTCCTGCCTATGTGAAGATAGAAAGTCTGCTAGTGGAGTGGGCATGTGGGAAAGGACTGACAGTCCTGCCACCCACCACTTCCCAGTAATAATTTCCCTCAACTAACATCAACAGTTTTGAATGGGTGGTTGACACATGGATTTTCCCCCATGGGCTCAAGGTTTATCATTCCCCCTCCCTATCCTTATGATGCCAAAACTAATATGTGTTGTATATCACGATATACCATCGGCAACGATTCCAATCGCCGAAACATAACACAAACAAATCGATGGTGGGGCTTTTGCCTTTAGCTCCACACCATGATTATTTACAATATGCATCATGTACATTTAATGCATCGGGGTCAAAATCGGGGTGTTACATTCCCCTCCCCCTTCAATAGCACTGTCCTCAGTGCTTTACAAAATTTGAACAAAATGCTACACTTGTACCGCCTCAGTGTTCCGTAGAATTGAACAAAAATGGATGTGCCAACCGCATGGCATTCTCCAGCTCCCATGTAGCCTCTTTAGGTCCGTAGTGCTCCCATTACACCTTTACCTGCCCTGTGGCCCAGTTCCGGAGCATTCTGACCTTCCTGTCGAGGATGCACATTAGCTCAATTTGGAACTCTCCCTCGGGTTCCACTTGAATCACATCCCAATTTATCACATGGTTAGGGTCATGAACATATTTCTTAAGCAAAGAAACATGAAAAACATTATGAGCTCTAGTACTAGCAGGCAATGGAAGTCTATATGCAATTGGCCCTATTCTTTCAAGCACTTCGAACGGCCCACAATATCTTGGTGACAGCTTGGCACAACTTCCAAGCTTCAAGGAACTCTTAATTTCCCTCACTCTGAGGTAAACATGATCCCCAACAATAAACTCCCTATTCACCCTATGCTTATCTGCATAGATTTTCTATCCGTCCTGTGTTGCTTTCAGATTCTGCCTGATCTTTACAACCTCTTGCTCCATTTCCTTGAGCAATTCTGATCCAAGCACAACCCGGTTCACTGGATTATCCCAAGTCACAGGTGTCCTACACCTTCTTCCATACAAAGCTTTATACGGACTCATCCCCAAGGATGCCTGTTGTCCATTGTTATAAGCAAACTTTACCAAGTGCAAGTAATCTTCCCACTTGGTTGGTTTGTCCATCACGTACATGCGAAGCATATATTCAAGAAACTTATTAACTCTCTCTGTCTGCCCATCTGTCTGAGGATGGTATGCAGTGCTAAAGTTTAGCTTTGTACCCAAATCTGCAAACAACCCCTTCCAAAAGTTGGAAGTGAACTTGACATCTCTGTCAGAGACTATTGCCTTCGGCAATCCATGCAATTTGAAAATCTCCTTCATGAATATCTTTGCAATGTCATCAGTCTTATGCGTAGACTTAACTGGTATAAAATGCGCTGCTTTTAGTCAACTTGTCTACCACAACCATGATGGAATCATGTTGTCTCCAAGTCATCGGTAATCCTGTAATAAAATCCATGGAAATAATTTCCCATTTCCATTCTGGAACTGGCAAAGGCTGCAACAAGCCTGCTGGATGTTGATGCTCAACCTTTACCTGTTGACATTTCATGCACATTGAAATGTATTCAGCCATGTCCTTTTTCATTCCTGGCCAAAAGTATTGCTTTCTAGCTGTAGCAATTGTCTTCTGATATCTTGGGTGACCAGAATACGGAGCTTGATGGATTTCATCCATAAAAAATCTCCTCAAATCTGCTACATTCGGAATATAAATTCTTCCCTTATAAGTAAGAAGTCCATCTTCTTCCAATTTATATCCCTCATACCTCTTCTCAAGACTTTGTTGTTGCAATTTGTCTTTCACCTGCTCATATAATTCATCTCCGGCGATATGATTAACAATCTGCTACCTCAAATCTGGTTGCAAAATACTAAGAGATGCCACACGCATTTCCTGCACCTTCCTACTGAGTGCCTCAGCTACCTTATTCTATTTCCCTTTTATGTGCTTGATTTCAGAATCAAATTCACATAAAAATTCCAGCCATCTTGCTTGCCTAGCATTTAAAGTAGGATGATCAAACAAATACTTTAGACCACAATGGTATGTTCTGAGCTCAAATCTTCTACCCATCAAGTAATGCCTCCATATCTTGAGGGCATGTACTATGGCTGCAAGCTCTAGATCATGAGTGGCATAGTTCTTCTCATGCTCCTTCATCTTTCTTGACTCATAACATATCACATGGTTGTCCTGCATAAGGACTCCTCCAAGCCCTTGTCCGCATGCATCGGTACACACCACAAAATCTTTTTCCGGATCTGCAACTTTCAATACGGGTGCATCGGTGAGAAGATTCTTCAACCATTGGAAGCTTTCTTCACACCTCGAAGTCCATTCGAACTTCATCCCCTTCTTTTGCAAAGAAGTGATGGCATGTGCAACCTTGGAAAATCCTTCAATGAACCTCCTATAGTATCCTGAAAGTATCATAAAAGATCTTACATCTATCACATTTCTTGGAGTAGGCCAATTCATAATGGCTTCAATATTTTCAGGGTCCACAGATATACCCTCCTCTGAGATAATGTGAACCAAATACTGAATTCTATCTCTATAGAAGTCACACTTGCTCATTTTTGCATACAGCTGATGCTCCCTGAGCAATTTCAATGTCAATCTCAAATGCTCTTCATGTTCTTCCTCATTCTTAGAATAAACAAGAATGTCATCAAGGAAAACAAGAACAAACTTGTCCAAATACTTGCTGAAGACACTATTCATAAGGCACATAAATGTAGCTGGTGCATTTGTGAGACCAAATGGTACCACTTCAAACTCATAATGTCCATACCTTGTCCTGAAGGCTGTCTTATGAATGTCTTCATCCTTGATTCTCACTTGATGGTAACCAGACCTCAAGTCAATTTTGGAAAATACCTTTGCTCCCCTCATTTGATCAAAGATGTCATCAATCCTAGGAAAAGGATTATTATTCTTCACAGTAACCTTGTTCAATTGTCTGTAATCAATACACAACCTGAGTGCACCATCTTTCTTCTTTACAAACAGAACTGGTGCTCCCTAAGGAGACACACTCGACCGGATATACTTCTTTTCCAACAAATCTTGCAGTTGCATCTTCAACTCTAGCATCTCCGATGTACTCATCCTGTAGGGTATCTTGGACACTGGTGCTATCCCTGGCACAAGTTCAATTGTGAAATCAATGTCCCTCTTTGGAGGAAGCCCTAGAATCTCATCAAGAAACACATCCTTGAATTCCTGTAACACCTGATAGTCCTCCAACCTCGGAGTTTCATCGTCTGTTGCCTCCAAAATCTGGGTTGCATACAACTGGAAACCTTTCCTATAGAACTTCTTTAACTGCATTGCTGAAACCCGCCATACTGAAATCACCTTTGGAATACCTTTCACAACTACTAGGTTCCCTTATTCATCCATGCATTCGAAAGTCTTGTTATAACAATAAAGCTTTACCCTATGAGCTTCTAACCAATCCATTCCAATGAGAACATCATAGGAACCAAGTGGTAGAACATTTAGATCTTCACAAGTGACCAATCTATTCATGACCAATGGACATTTCTCTACCACTTCAATGACCTTTCTCTTAGTCCCAGTGGCTAGCTGAACTAACCAAGACTTCCTATGCTTTACTTTCTTAAAAGCACAAATCTCCACTACTCTAGGAGTAATGTAACTGTGAGTAGAGCCAGGGTCAATCAAAATAGAAACAGATTGCTCAACAATATTGCCTGCTACTTCAACCACAGTTGACTGGTGATCTACCTGGCGGTCCTCCAGTGCTGCATAAATCCTAGGGACTGCCCTTGCCACTAGACCCACTGTTTCTGCTTCTTGAATGTTATAAGCCGGTCTTGCACTCTCATTTGCGAGTGAACAAGTTCTACGCATGTGGGGTCCTCCACATCTCCAACATTGAAGTGGTCCTCTATCTTGTTGTGGATCTTTAGGCTTTTCTCCTGTCAGTCCAACTGGCTTACTCGTAGCTTGGGATGGCTGCTTTTGCTGATTCTTGAAGTTAGAAGGTTTGAAACATTTCTTTCTTTGGTCAAAATTCTCATTCTTCTTGTCCTTCCATGCCTTATGGTAATCCAATTTACCTTTTCTTTGCTCATAGCAATACTTAGCCTTCCTTATTGCTTCCTCAAGAGTTCTAGGTTCATAAAACTCAATTCTATCTTTGTAAGACTGAGGTAATCCACTTAGAAAATGTTGGACCTTCACTTTTTCATCTCTAATTTATCGGACATACCTCAACAACTCCAAAAACTTATTTGCATATTCTTCCATGGTTTGCTGTCCCAATCTCAGCTCATGAAACTCCTTAATCTTGTCATCATAATACCTGTCAGAGAGGTATTTCTGCTTGAAATACTTCTTGAACTGTTTCCACTTAAGTCTCCTTTCACTGATCCTCCTTACTTGTTTGAAGTGTTCCCACCAAATGGATGCTCTTCCATTCAGATTGAATATGGCAACTATTGCCTTCATGTTTCCTGAATAATCCTGCTCTTGAAAGTACTTCTTTATCCCAAGAAGCGAAACTTCAGCCTATTTTCTAGTCTTTACTTCACCATCAAATGTAGGAGGTTTAGCTTTCTTAAATTCATCCTGAGAGCGATCCCTATGGTGTTTCCTTCCTTTTCTTTTATGAGAAGAAGAACTTGAATCCCTGCTAGATTCTTCAGAGTCGGATGATCCACTAGAAGTCCTTCTCCTTCTCCTAGTACTGCTCTTACTACCTTTTGGTCTTGCTATACCTCGTCCAGAGCCTATCTTTCTTTGCAAGTCTGTTAAACTCTGCAACATTGCAACATTCAGTTGGTGTTGCTCTTCCCGGGCTTTAATCAAGCTTCTCATGGTGGCTGCAACATCTGATGGTGTCTCTTGGAATCTCCTTCCATTAGACTCTATGTCATAATTTTTGTTACGGACATTTTCTCCCATGGCATCACGTGCACGCTCGTGAGAATCCCGAGCATCATATTTGTCATGGGTTCTCATAACTGAACCACCACTTACTTACCAAACTGCACTACCTGGAATACTACCCTTGAAGGTGACTATGATTCTGCAAACATGTTAGTAACACAACTGTTAGATGCATAACATTGATATAAATCAGAATTACTTACCTTCTCTTGGAAAAATCATAAAATAATAAATTTGCCCAAACACAAGATTTTCTTCATCAAAGAACATTTGTCTGAGGGGGACAATGGGGGTAAGGTCCCACGGAAAACTCAAAATTTCCTTTTTCCCAATCAGACCTCTTCCCAACTAAATTCCGACATTTTAGTGGTCAAAACAACTAGCTTCTTCCAATATCCATCGGCGATTTGTTCGTCTACTTTTCTCCAGTGTTTCGGATCCGTAGTCATCTAGGCTTCCGATCTTTATCAGTGATGCCAGGATATCGGCGAATGGATCCACTAAGCACTACCACATCGACGATTGAATCCTCTACTCATCGGGCGACTAGTTCCATGGGCAGCCGCAACGGCGGCCAGTGAACTCTCTGGGGTTTCCGCGGCCACAATCCCATCGGCGATTAGAACCCCTAGTCACTGTGGCATCGACGGTCGGAACGACTTTCCGTTGGGAGGATAGTCCACTAGACAAATGCAACGGCGGGCACGCGGACAGCTAAATACTTCCAACTTCATCGACGGTTGTTCAACTAATCTTCTTCCGACACATCAGCAGTCCAAACCATTAACTTTCGTCGGTCGCTGATGGTCTCAACACTTGGACAAATTTTCAAAAAAATTTCTCTTCTTCTTTCCACGGAACATAACATCTGTCGGTGGTTGGAACCACTAGTGCTATGTGTCAGCGAACCCAACAACTAAATTTCACCGAAAGTCAATATTAGGTGTTTCTTCAACTACATCGAGCCGGGGTTTTGGTGGTCTTCAGCTGATCTTCGCCGAAACTATGGCTCCCACATCTACTAAGTTCCTCCTACGGCCGACGAACACTTAGAAATTTTTTGCAATTTTTCTTCCAAATGTCCTCCATCAGGTGGGCTTCCTCCTAGCTCTCTGCTGCATCGGAAGAGATTCCCATTAAGTTTTTCGATGAGCCGATAGTTCTGGCATTTAGGAAAATTTTTGTGGAAGTTTTCTGTCATAAATTTCTGATGTCTGCTGGGCAGAAGGAAACCTGCCTCTGCTAGCTTATCTTTCATGGCCCATTCAGGCCCATACTGCAACGTCGGCTCTGATACCACAATGTAACGTCCTCGACCCTCCGACCTATGAAGAGGATGCTACCATGGCATTAACCATCCGGGAAACCACCCCATCAACATGTATGTACATAAAATGCTGAAACAAAATGCTTTGAACTAGAACATGCATACGTGATTATTTATCATACAGAGAAAGAAAAAATATGTTCATACAAGCATTCAACATGTTCATCATATTCATTAATAGTAAATATGATTGTAGAAGTAAAATAGACAAGATTACTTATCTCATAAAGAGCTCATCCCACAACCAGCTACGTCGTTGCAACGTTCCACCCAACCATAGGCTAGCATGCTCCTAAATCTCTCAGCAATGCTGCCACCCCCGAGCTGGGCATGATTCCCCAAGGAATAAGGAACAAGCAGGCTTACACATAGCCAAGGATACACAAAACACAGCCAAGCCAACACAGTTGGGTTTATCAGGCCATCAACAAGACAACCAAGCCAACATGGTCAGGTTTATCAGGCCATTAAGGAGCTAGGAAGGGTCATATGCTAAGTTGGTGAGCTCATTGCATAGCTAAGGAAACCTACACCAGAACTAACCTGAATTCTAGCACACCCACACACACCCAACATAAGGAAATCAGTCCCTTCTTTGCTACATAGTCCCTCAGGCCCTAACCTCCCTTCCAGTGCTATTCAGGGGTTGTGGAGAAGAAATCCAGCCCTCTAGCTCTATCTGTGTGGTTCCCCAAACACACCAGGTTTATCAAGAAAACCAAGCCCTCATTCCTACTCCAACACAGTACGAAGACCAACCACTGCATACACGCAGTCACACAAGCGAATCACAGCTTGGGAAAGGAAAACAATTCCTAAGTCGTTCTTGGCCCTATCGTGGCCAAAACGACTCCAAAACAACCTACAGCAACCGAAACGTAAGGGAGACCACAACAAACCCATGAATCTTGGGAAGAACAGCGACAACCACAAATCATGGGAAGAACAATAGCCCCGATCTCAACATTGAAGTGACGGGAAAATTACATGGCCATACTAGTTTGTAAGGAAAACATACACCCACGCAATCCATAAAATTCGTATGGAAAAACCTGCACACTCAGAACATGAATGGCTTATTCACAAGAGAAAATTGTGGGTGAAAGAACACGGCTCCCAGCTTGCTGTATGAGTGAAAAACCGAGAAGAATCATGTGCATGAGAATGAGCAAGACAAGGGGTATGGCGGTTGTCTCCCTACGTGAGGAAAAATGATAGCGAATCCCAATCCGCACATGAGGATGAGCAAGAATGGAATTAATCCGTAGTGGTTTTCTTGCCTACGTGAAGATAGAAAGTCTGCTAGTGGAGTGGGCGTGTGGGAAAGGACTGACAGTCCTGCCACCCACCACTTCCCTGTAATAACTGCCCTCAACTAACATTAGCAGTTTTGAATGGGTGGTTGACACATGGATTTTCCCCCATGGGTTCAAGGTTTATCATTCCCCCTCCCTATCCTTAGGAAAATCATGCCCTTTTCAATATGGTTGCATTGACATAGCTGGCTGGGGTTCATTTAATTAAAAATGCATATTTACATGATGCCAAAACTAATATGTGCCATATATCACGATATACCATCGGCAACGATTCCAATTGCCGAAACATAACACAAACAAATCAATAGTGGGCCTTTTTCCTTTAGCTCCACACCATGATTATTTACAATATACATCATGTACATTTAATGCATCGGGGTCAAAACTGGGGTGTTACAGTATATTTCATTTGAATTTACCTAGTGGTTAGGAGTTCAATTCCCGCGGAGGGAAAATGACCCATAAAAAAATTTAATTATTGACATAAAAAACATGGCTAAATTTACAATTCGCATAGAAAATTGTACTTACAGAAGAAATTTTACAGTCAATGAACTCCTGAGAGAAATTACAATGTCCTGAAACCAGCCAGAGAAATGAAGAAACTAGTGAAGGAACCCGTGAAGGAAACCCATAAAGGAAACCAGCAAGAACCCGTGAAGGTAACCTGTCAAGGAACCTGCGAGGGAAACCCGTCAAGGAACCTGTGAAGGAAACCCATCAAGGAATCCATGAAGGAAACTGGCAGAGCAATGAAGAAACCAGTGAAGGAACCCGTGGATTCATCCAAGTTTCAAGAATCAATCCAACGAAGGAACCGGCCGCATAAAACAAATCTCAAGTCACAGAGTATAAACCCAAAGTAACGGGCAGCTCTACGAGGGAACTCCAAAGTATTGGACTGTACATTTTGTAACACGCAGGAGGGAACTTAGGTGCATGTAAGTGAACAATAAATGAAATGGTTTAGTTTTATAGGTTTTTATTTTTTGTTTATTTTTTATTTTTATTTGTTATTTGTTTTATTTGTGTACTTTTATTTGATATTTATTTATTTGTTAATTTATTATGTTTCCCTTACACCCTATGTACCCAAGGCACATTTATGTTATACATTGCATAAACTAAATGTGTGTGCCTCACACAACTATAGTATCATGGATGATTTGTGCCACTCACTTGCCATCGTGTCATCCCTTGAGATCCTCTAAACCTATCCTTTTCAACTAAAGTCCTTACTCTATGTTGTGGGTGTTCTTGATCCATCACATTCATACTCAATGACGCTCAACTTAGATAAAGTTGAGTCAAGGCTCCCCCATTCTAATTCATTTCAAAGTATATTCATGATAAAAAAAAACATGATAAAACATTAGTGCATCATTGATGAAAGTGCTTCTTCTTATGTCATGTCCACCATCGTTTGGGGGAAGTTAGGCTCCCATAAGATACTAGTCCCCTCCAAAACTAACCTTTTGCCTACAATGACCATCCTTCCTATCTTCAAGGGCTCTTCAAAATGTCCCCATTGAACTAGGTTTGCAATATGGTCTTAATTGACATAGAAGTTGTAGATGCTTCATTTGAGTACATTCTTCTTAGGTGTAGTTATATGTATGCCATGAGATGATTTTCTCCTTAGTATTTCACACTATGATGTTTCCCCATGAGGTAAAGGTCATTTATTTGGATAATTTTAAATACTAAGAACCCATGCTAGCTACCAACCTAGACAATGTCTTGTCCACCATCAAAGCTAACCGATACATCTCATCTTACATCATTATGGGCCCCAACATCTTCAAATACTCCAAATTACTTAGGGAATATAAATGTACGCTTCCCTCAGTCTCTCCCATGTGCACCATCACATTATTTAACGAGGAACCCACTACATCATAAATAGTATACAATGTGCAACCTTCCCATGATGTTCCACTTTTGATGCCACAAGAGCTTGTGTTTCCCTTTTATCCCACATTATCATAAAGTGAGATAAACCCATCCACTAGTTAGACCACTCCTTTGTATTATGTCCATTCAAGTATCCCTATCAATCACATACCCTTTTCTTCCCAATCCCTAGCATGATTAGTACCACCATAATGGTTGCATTATCCCTTCCTAGGATAACCCTTGGGATACATGTTTGGTATCTCCCCCCCCCCCGGCTCCCGTGATCTTACTTCAACTCTACCAACAAATTAATCTTTACTTTAGTACCAACTTGGAATGTTCCATCACTTTTAATGGCACATGAGAAACCTTACGCACCTATCACATTGACTAATCCATATGCTTAGAAGAAATTGGAGGGCAACATTAGGAAAGTTAGGGCCATTTTTTTCCTTGCATATGTTGTATTCACACTCAAATTCCACTTCCTTGTGCCCTTTGTAACATCCATGGTCATGTATTTTTGTATTATTTGTTAATTTTTTTATGCCTAGTATAGAAAATGTGTTAATGACATTCATATCCCACAAAAGGACAATGATCAAAATTTATATGGTGGTTGATGGCCTAGTTCGCAAACTAGGGACATAGAAGCTTCATTTTTGGCCAAAGTCTATACATCCATATCTTGTGTGCAAAACCTCGTAATGGCACCCATATTCCACTCAAGGAAAAATGTACTTTCTATAGTTTTCTAGTGGCGATTTAATGGATATATCATGTCCCATAATACCTATAATATTAATTTATGAATTAAGAACATTATTCTCCTCACGTTATCATGGTCAAGGCCCTAAGGCCCACCGAATATATGTACAAAAAATACTAATGGCATACCTATCCAAAATGTATGCAAGAGATTCCTTTTAGAGGGATCTATTGCAATTCTAGGCCTTGATTATTTCCCATTATCACAAGAATTGTTAGTGTCAGCCATGATGATGATGATGATAGTGACGATGATGATGATGATGATGATGGTGATGATGATCATGATGTTTGAGTATGAAAAAACTCCCACACCGTCAATGCATGCGCTTAGACAAACCATGCCAAATTTTAGACAAAGTTGACACATATATTAAAAAAATAAATGTTGGCCCCACGTAGCACATTAATTAATATATAGGTATGGTTTTTGTTGCTCGAATTGTTAGTGTCATTCATGATGATGATGACTATGAATATGATGCTGACAATGACAGTGATGATGATGATGATTTTTTATTCTTGAAACCCCCCCACACCGTCAATGCATGCGTCTAGTCTAACCATGCCAAATTTAAGACCAAGTTGATGAATATATAAAAAGTTTCAACGTTGGCCTGTTATTGGATAAATCTACTCAAGTTAACTCAAGCCATATCTCCATAGTCTAAGTGGATCTATAAAAAATCAAGTACACAATACAACCTACTTTCCTAGATCAAATAGAAATGCAAGTTAACAGATAGATCACCTACCTAAGGTCTGCAAATCCTCTTCTCTCTTTGTTGATCCAAGCTCTAGAGCCTTCAGATATTGAACTGCAAAACCCTGTAGAGCAAGTGGAAATAAGCAAACAAGACATGCATATCTAAACATGAATTGATCTAAGCTAACAGTTAAGGAAGAAATATCTAAACATCATCAACACAATAATGTTTATGGAAAGAGTTATATTACTGTAATAAAGGAGATACATAGAATTACATAGAGAAGGAATGCCACAACCTAGACTTAATGCTGCAACCTTCCATCCAAAAATCCAATCCAAGCCTCCAAATAAAGATAGTATTCCTCCCAAAGGATGAGATATTTCCTCCCAAAGGATGATAGGGATCACCTAGAAATTCCACCAGCATAAGAGTACCATAGTCCTTCCTTCCTTCACCATGGATAGAGGGTTTAATTTATAAGGATAAAGGGATATAGTAGGTTGAGTATTAGGAGGAGGGGCATAAGGGATCTTCCCCATAGGTTAGAGAACCGAATTCCACCTCACCTAGAAGGTAGGGATGGTCCTCTACCTCATCCACCTTTGAGAAGGGCCTCAAAACTTCTCTTTTTTCCCTCAAAACACCTCTAGTGCACTTAGTAGTAGGAGACAGAGCATTGATGCATCTTCCAAGAGGGGAAAGAGTGCCAGTGGCACTCCTTGCATGAATGGATAGAGTGCCAGCAAGGGGATAGCACACCTTTCCTTAGGAGAAAGAGCGCCAACCATTCCAGAGGATGAAAAAAGAGTTAGGAACAACTTCAAACTCAATGCACTTTAGCCAGGGAAACTTTAGGGATTAGGCACAAGGTTGACACATGGATAAAGATGACAAGATTTTGGTGTAGCAGAATTCCCCCCCAAAGAACGAAGTTAGAGGAATGTGATAGGTAAATGCTTTGTAAAGTGAAGAAATCAAAAGAAAGGATGTTGGCTGGAAGCTCCTGCTATACAACTGACTCAAATCACATATGAATCATAACATGGTTGTTGATTAATACAATGTAGATCCGTGATAGTAGAGACCGACTGAACACAATCATGGATACTAGACACAAGCGTAGATCCATGATGAGATGATATCACAACTACGACCAATATAATTTGGATCCATGTAATATGACTCAAAACAAACTCCATCACAACGTGTACAAATTATAAGATAACCCAGGGTATTCAAGCCGAACCCGCAACGATACGAATCTAACCATGTGATTAAAATGTCTTGACGTCGAACATGTTAGAAACCACTCGATTACTACTCATTAATGTAATCTGTTAACAAGTGTGAGGGAAATAATAGTGGATGTCAATGATTCCGAAGGTATCTAAGTACATTCTGCTAAATGTGAATAAAGGAATTCGAGTCGAACACTTGGTAGAATCTTTCAATCGAGAGTCAATGATGTAAACTCATGTTGAAAATGAGGTAACCTTCCATTGAGGCATGCAAGCCCAAGGTACTTGTATTGGTTTCTAAGTCCAATTCCTGGATGAGGTGCCGAAGTCAACATGGATAAACTCATCGAAGGAGGTCCATAATGAATCCCCCATCATCGACATGAAACACGGTCATATATGTTTTAGAGAAAACCAGAAAACAAAGTGATGTTTGAAATTGACTCAGAGATGACCAACATGATAGAAGGTATACTGACTGTAGACTGTGGAAGGATGACCAAATTTCTCTTGAACATGGGTGTGGCATGACTTGGAAATATTGACACAAGAATGATACCAATCCCCTAATGCAACTGGTGACGGGAGTATTCTTGGACAAATAAAGTGAGGTAAGAAGACTCAAGGAATCAGCTGGACTTGAAGAAAAACAAAATACTCAAGTAATGAAATGCATATGAAAATGAGTGCCATGTTCAAGGGTAACTATGTACTGTCGTAAATACAACGAAACACAAAATATTCCCTTAATTTCCACATCGCGAAGGATGAGTGCCTCTTTTTCATTTTTACGAGTTCAAAGAGGGTAGAAAACACTCATTATAGATCATCAAGTGATGAGTGCATTCTCATATGTTTTATGAACCTGAGAAAGGAGGGGTTCATTCCAAGAAAGGGTCCGAGTCATAGTTTGATTTTATGAGTCTGATGAAAGCAAACTCACCCATCGTTTCATGTTTAGAGAGTCTGAAATGATTAAGAAGACTTTGAAATGGAATTTTTTGTAAATTTAGTCCCTAAGGCCCGAAAAAGTATAAACTAATGCCCATGAGAACTCTTCCAGTCATGATTGGATGGAGTATATATTTTTTGTAACTAGTTACCTTGGTCCAAAAAAGGGGTAAACCATCACCAGGAAGATGACTCTTCAGGTCCTTTTACAAGAATGAATAAGGCAAGTTCACTCGGCAATATTTTCACATTTTAAGAGTTCGAAAAGAGCTTAAAGAGGACTCTATTAGGGTTCTTTTTTCATAATACAATTTTAATGGGTCTGAAAAATAGAAAAGTACACTCGACACCTCTTCACTGAGTTTTTAACAAGCACGCTGAAGGTATAAAAGGAACTCAAAACCTTTTTCATATTTGAATCTAGAGAATGAAAAAGCGATAAAGTAAGCTCAAACCGGTTTTCATGCTTTAACCAGAGCACGAAAAATGAAAAGTAATATCAACACCATATAAATATTTTTAATGAGCTCGAAGATCAGTTGAAAGAGTTCCCAGGATATCTGCTTCATTTTTTAATGAGCTTGACACAGAATAGGAAGTATGATCAAAGCAACTCCCATTGACGGGTGATTTCCCAACATGATGTCTAGTGGTTGGTACTTTCCCCCAAGATAACTGTCAAGTAGCTAAATCCCAATATAGAGAGGTAGGAGACCTCACTATTTATACTAGTTTTCTACTTGACAATTACTCTACAGGGCCGACCTAACTAGGAGAGTCAAATAATCCTAATACCCCTCAACTGTGGGGACTATTTCCACGACTTACAATGAAGGGTTAACCTGAATGACTTTACATGACTTTATTAAATTAATGACTCTCCTGGTCGGAGGAACAAACATCTCCATCGGGGTATAATTAAATACAATAAGAAATTTACAAATGAATACATTCTAAAGTTACAAATACATCAACACTCCCTCTTAACTAGGAAGGTATTCTCTTGACACAGTTCATCAGCACAAGTATTCATTACTGGATCGTCATCAAAGTTGGATCATCATCAAATATGGATCATCATCGAAGCTGGATCATCATCATCACCGCTTCCGCTATCTCGAGCAAATGGTGCTATCTCTCAATTCTACTTGTCATAGGAAGTTATACAGAGCCAACCTTGCTGGATGTAGGCCTAGCCTCCATGTAGGTCTTCACATATTCAATGCTTATATCTAACCATGGGAGGAACCAATCCTACCACCATGTAAAAAAGACACAACACTTATATCTGACCATGGGAGGAACCAATCCTGCCACCATGTCAGAAAGGCATAATGCTTATATCTGACCATGAGAAGAACCAATCCTGCCACCATTTCAGAAAGGCACAACACTTATATCTAACCATGGGAGGAACCAATCCTGCCACCATGTTAGAAAGGAACAACAATTAGATCTGACCATGGGAGGAACCAATCCTACCACCATGTTAGAAAGGCACAACACTTAGATCTGACCATGGGAGGAACCATTCCTGCCACCATGTCAGAAAGGCACAACACTTACATACGACCATGGGAGGAACCAATCCTACCACCATGTCATAAAGGAAAAACACTTACATATGACCATGAGAGGAACCAATCCTGCCACCATGTCAGAAAGGCACAACACCTAGATCTGACCATGGGAGGAACCAATCCTGCCACCATTTCAGAAAGTTACAACACTTACATCCGACCATGGGAGGAACCAATCCTGCCACCATGTCATAAAGGCACATCACTTACATCTGACCATGGGAGGAACCAATCCTGCCACCATCTCATAAAGGCACATCACTTACATCTGACCATGGGAGGAACCAATCTTGCCACCATGTCAGAAATGCACAACACTTACATCTGACCATGGGAGGAACCAATCCTTCCACCATGTCAGAAAGGATTCTAGACTCATCACTTCCCCTTGGAAGGAACCTCGATCTGATGAACACCAATATTCTCTCTGAATTACTCTAACTTCACTATGGCTAATGGCTTGGTCAACACATTAGCTATCTGTTCATCCATCGCAACATACTGGAGCTTCACTTATCCTCTCTGCACCATATCCCTGATATAGTGATATTTGATCTTGATGTGCTTCAACTTGTCATGGAACATAGGGTTCTACGACAACTCTACACAACTATGGTTGTTGCAATATATACAAGTAGCATCCAACTGGAGATGAAACAAATGAGACAGTAGCTTCCTTAGCCACACTGCCTCACAACTAGCTAAACAAGCTACGACATACTCTAATTCGAATGTACCTAGTGCCAGGTAGGACTGCTTCCTGCTAAACCAAGAGATCACACCTGATACCATAATGAAGCAACACCCCGAAGTTATCTTCCTATCAATGGCACTTCCTACTCAATCATAATCCACATAACCATGTAGGTTAGTCTTCTAATTCATATCATGTTTAACAATACCCTTCAGGTACCTCATTGCATGCTATGCAACCAAGTGAGAATGTCTCAAATATGTTAGGAACATCAATGGACAAAACATCTTACAATACATCGTGGCATGAAACATCACTCAATAGCTTCAGGTTCAATGCCATAGGTGTGGCCATGTCCTTGCAGTCTATCATCCTAAACCTCTTCAGGATCTCCACTGCATACTTCCCTTGTCTAAGGGAGATTCCATTCACACTCTACCACACCTCCATGTCTAGAAAGTAATGCACCATACCTAATTCTTTCATCTTGAACTCGATAGAAAGTGTCCTTCTTGCAACTTTAATGAGTTCCACTTTTTTTTTCTTCTGTTAAGGACAAGTCATCAACATATAACAGGAGCATCACTGGTCTTCTTCCTTCAACCTTGAAGAAAATGTTGGAATCTGCTTTACTCTCAGTAAGGCCTAGAGCCATGAGTAAGTTGTCCATCCCATTGTATCATGTCGAAATTCAGGATCTTCTGCAGTCACTCCCTCTGAAGCAGAGAATCATTCTCCTTCTTCCTTTCGTACTCTATGTATTGAAACATTTTGTATTGGAGTGACAAGTAGCTTCCTCTGCTACTAATATTCTATGTATCCATCTAGGATCAATGGATACCAAGATCCTCTATCTTGAACCTTTTCAAAGTTTCTTCTCACACCCATATGTGCCCTTGTCATCCTCTATAGGATTTCATCTTCAATCTTGTAGCAAAGGTTAAGATCTTCATCACTCTAGGTGACCTTCAAGCTCCTCATGTATGTGTTATCCCATGGATGCCTTCTGAGCTCGTATGAGGCATTCTTTATTTCTTTGAAAGTATTGTCATATTATTCTTCATATTGGATTATTTATCGTGCCCAAGGTGGTCTTCATCTCTTTGAGGTGGATCTACCATTCTCTTTATATTCTTCTGAAGCTCTTTCTTTCACTATGGTGTATTTGACCCAAGAAGCTTCAGGTTCCTCTTCATGTATACTTATTGGAGTGAATCTTGAACAGTCATTACTTGTTCTTCGGAACAAGTCTCATCCTTATTTTCTTGTAGGCGATTGTATGCGATCTTTCCTACAAGTCAAATGCACCAGTCGCATGGTTAGAAAAAATTCATAAGGAATATCCATAATGAAAAATTCTAATGCATAATGATATAATCATGCAACTATTTTAGTCAATACAACATTCATCCATATCTCACGAAAAATTTCTAGATGCCTTCCATCTCTACCATGACATAATTGAGATTGTGCACTAATCCAATATATCAACAAAGAGGTTTCATTATAGATAAGTAGAAATGTAGAGTTGTATATCATAATGGGCTACCTACCCATCACATGCATATTAATAGTATACTGTAATTCTATCATGCATATTTAACAACTAAGCAATGTCATATAAACAACTATATATATAGGAAAAGACAATTCAATACTTATCTTTATTTGTTTCGTGGGTAGAATCCTTCTTGAGCCTTCAGCTTCATCATCTTCTTCATTCATAACATCATCATTTCTTATCCAAATGCTAAGATGGATAAGAGGTTCTTCAAGAATTGNCTCGTTGATTGAGGGATATTCTTTGAATCATGAGAGATTGATCTTCAATTTCTCCCATATTCTCTTCTCTTATTATGAGTCGAGCTTCTTATTATGTGCACTCTTCCTAGAGTTTGCTGAAGGTAATCACTTCCTTCTGGAGCACATTCCTCGAATGAATGAATCCCATGATCCTGGGAGTCCATTCAAGGTGGTTATAAAAATATCTTATTCTTAGTTGATTGTGTTGTCCTAGAATTGAATACTTCCTTTTGATGTCTTCAAGGATTACACATGAGGGATAAGATGATCTTTAATAGAATCTGTAATGATTCTCTTGGCTCTAGCCTTAGCCTCATCTCCCTCTGGATCTTAGAACTTCCTTACTGAAATACTGATCTAGGTCAATTTATTCAAGGATCATGGAGTTCCTATACTTCCATACTCGAAATTTGTCAGCTTCACCAAGCTTGTCATCAAGCTGGTATGATTAGTCATTTTGAAATGAGAACCTCAAATGTAAATAACAAAGGATTATATCTTATCGATTTGAGGTGTCTGTCCTAGTTCTGGAGCTGGATGATATAGGGTTTGTCAAAGAAACCATAATTTTCAAAACTTGGAATATTTTAGATATGATTGTATAGAAATATGTGCCTCCTGAAGGTGAGATGAGCAACATACTCATTTTCCCAAAACTGTGATCAAAACTGCAAAATATATGATGCCCTAGTTTTCTTCAATTTCTTCTGTAGAATTTCCTGATATTTTTTCTGCGGTGTCTACAAAAGTAATACTCCTATATGTATGAAACTTTGCACTGAGGTAGCCTTGTATGTCCTATTTCCAACACCGTAGGTTTGAGAAGAATCGGTTTCACCAATTGGGACTTATGATTATATTCCCAATGTGACTTATTTCAGGACTGTTCAACTTAGCAAATTTGTATAGACTTCCACATGTCACTGTTTCACCTTTGGGATATAAAACTTTTACCACATAAATTACAGTCTATGACCTATTTGTAACATATTTCTAAATTTCATTTGGACCTTTGTAGCTCGAGATATAACAATTATCCCAAGGTGTCATGTTTAGGGATGAATATTGGGAGAGGCTGGAACCTTGATTTGAAGGAATCATATCTCCCAGAGTATAGAGAATATGAGGATGAAAATTCTACACATGGTACATTAAGAATTTATCTTCATCTAGTAAATGTTTCAGCTCCTAATCCTTCTCCAATATTTATATATAGCAAATTCACCAAAATGACTAGTTTTAGTCTTTTAGGGTTTTCTGGTCTAGAGTCAAATTAGGGTTTGACTTTCCCGAAGTTTTACCCAACTAAAAATTTCGATATTGGTCTCTAAATTTTGATTTTGAGGATAATATAAATCCTATGATGGTCTCACTAAAAAATTTCTCTTCTATGAAAAGCCCTAATTTCCCACAGCAGTGACAGGTCAAAAACTGAAAATGCCCAGTATCAAATTCTTCTTTGACTGAAAGATGCGCCCTTCAATGGAGAGTTATCCTAGCCTATTTTTGCTGATGATATATGAAGGGATACCTAAAAAGTAAGAAGACCTAGCTTCTGCAGCTGTACAATGTCTTCTTCTCAGGTTAGATTTGATACCATGCTAGATTTTTATCATTTAATCAATATGATCTAGGATCTTATCTGAGAGAATAACATGCACATCAATAATCACAAGTGACAAGACACACAAAGAGTTTTCCTTGGGGAAACCGTAAAGGAGAAAACCCTGCAACTTCCTCAGAGATATAATGGGCACCAATAGCAAAATTAAAACCCAAAAACACAAAGATGATCTTCGACATCTGTTCTCTCTCTCTCTTGTGCGAGATCCTATTCTTTCACTCATGCGCTATAGTTGAGTGAGTGTGTGTTTCAAATAGAGAGTCTCACTCTCTATTTATACTAGTTATCCACTTGACAATTACTCTACAGGGACAACCTCACTAGGAGTGTTTAATAACCCTAATACCCATGAACTGTGGGGACTATTTCCTTGACTTACAACAGAGGGTTAACCTCAATGCCTTTACATGAATTTATTAAATTAATGACTTTCCCGATCAGAGGATCAAACATCTCCGTAGGGGTATAATGAAATACAATAAGAAATATACAAGTGAACACATTATGAAGTTACAAATACATCAACATTTTTAACCAGAGCACAAAAAATTAAAAGTAAGATCAACACCATATTACTGTTTTTAATGAGCTCAAAGATCAGTTGAAAGAATGCTCAGGATATCTGCTTCATTTTTTAATGCGCTTGACATAGAATAGGAACTATGCTCAAAGAAACTCCCATTGATGGTTGATTTCCCAAAATGATGCCCAGTGGTTGGTACTTGCCCCCAAGATAACTTTCAAGTAGCTAAATCCAAATATAGAGATGTAGGGTACATTCCCCCCAAGATTTGTTTCGTCTTCTTTGCAAGTAGATGAAATAAAGGTTCAAGTATTGAGTCTTGAAACAATGGAAGAATCTGTTTCATTTTTTAACGAGCTTGACATGAAAAAGGAACTCTTCTCAAGCTAAACGGTTTCATTTTTACACAATATTGAAACATAAAATAACTATGCTTGTGGGGACTTGTTTCATTTTTACGCAAGCTTGAAACATAAAATAACTATGCTTGAGGACATTCGTTTCATACAAGCTTACCAAAGAATGGGAACTATGCTCGCAAGAATCTGTTTCATTTTTTAACGAGCTTGACACAGAAAGGGAACTATGCTCATAGGAATCTATTTCATTTTTTAACGAGCTTAACATAGAAAGGGAACTATGCTCACAAGGTTGTTTCATGGTTTAGCGAGCTCGAAAATATAGAAAGTATGCTAAAAAACAATCCCATTGACGGGTGATTTCCCAACATGATGTCTAGTGATTTGTACTTACCCCTAGTATAACTGTCAAGTAACCTAAATCCAACATAAAGAGGTAGGGTACATGCGCCCCAAGACTCATTTTGTCTTCTTTACAAGCAGATGAAATCAAGATTCAAATCAAGTGGATCTAGAAAAAATCAAGTACACAATAAAACCTACTTTCCTAGATCAAATAGAAATGCAAGTTAACAGATAGATCACCTACCCGAGGTCTAAAAATCCTCTTCTCTTTTTGTTGATCCAAGCTCTAGGGCCTTCAAATATTGAATTGCAAAACCCTGTAGAGCAAGTGGAAACAAGTAAACATTACATGCGTATATAAACATGGATTGATCTAAGCTAATAGTTAAGGAAGAAATCTCTAAACATCATCAACACAATAATGTTTATGGAAAAAGTTTATATTATTGTAATCAAAGAGATACATAGAATTACATAAATAAGGAATGCTGCAACCTAGCCTTAACGCTGCAATATTCCATCCAACAATCCAAGACAAGCCTTCAAAGAAATATAGTAAGCCTCCCAAAAGATGATAAGGATCACCTAGAAATTCCACCAGCATAAGAGTACCATAGTCCTTCCTCCCTTCACCATGGAGAGAGGGTTCAATTTATAAGGATAGAGGGATAGACTAGGTTGAGGATTAGGAGGATGGGTCTAAAGGATCTTCCCCATAGGTTAGGGAACTGAATCCCACCTCACCTAGAATGTAGGGATGGTCATTTACCTCATCCACCATCGAGAAGGGCCTCAAAGCTTCTCTTTTTTCCCTCAAAACACCTCTGGCGCACTTAGCAGTAGGAGACAGAGCACCGATGCACCTTGTAATAGGGGAAAGAGTGCCAATGAAACTCCTTGCATGAAGGGAAAGAGTGTCAGCAAGGGGATGGAGCACCTTTCCTTAGGAGAAAGAGCACCAACCCTCTTAGAGGAGGAAAAAAGAGCTAGGAACAACTTCAAACTAAATGCACTTTAGCCAATGAAACTTTAGGGATTATGCACAAGGTTGACACATGGATCAAGATGACAAGATTTGAGGATAACATTGCCCCACATAGCACATTAATTAATCTATAGATATGGCTTTTGCTTCTTGAATTGTTAGTGTCAGTCATGTTTGATGATGATGATGAAGATGATGATCACGATGTTGATGTCATGTGAAATGATGAAGATGACGATCATTACGACAATGACGATGATGATGATGAGGATGATGATGATGATGTTTGAGTCTAGAAACCATTCCACACCGCCAATGCATGCATCTAGTCTAACCATGTCGAATTTCATACCAAGCCGACAAATATAAAAAAAATCAATGTTGTCCCCACGTAGCACATTAATATTTAATCTATAGGTATGGTTTTTGTTGCTCGAATTGTTAGTGTCATTCATGTTTGATGATGATGATGATGATGATGGATATGGTGATCACGATGTTGATTTCATATGAAATGATGACGACGACGACGATGATGATGATGATGACGATGACGACGACGATGATGATGATGATGACGATGATGAGGATGATGATGATGATGACGCTGATGATGACGATGATTAAGATGATGTTATTTATGAAGATGACGATGATTATGATGATGTTAGTATGACAATGGTGATGATTATGATGATGTTGGTTATGACGATGATGACGACGACGATGATAAAAATGACAATGATGGTGATGATGATGATGTTTGAGTCTAGAAATCCTCTCACTCTATCAATGCATGCATCTAGTCAAACCATGCCAAATATCGGACCAAGCTGGCACATATATAAAAAATTTCAAAGTTGACCCCATGTAGCACATTAATTAATTTATAGGTATGGTTTTTGTTGCTCGAATTTTTAGTTTTTGTCTGATGATGATAATGAAGGCGATGATGATGATGATGATGACGATGATGATGAAAACGATGACGATGATTATGATAATGTTTGATTTTGGAAACCCTCCCACGCTTTCAATACATGCGTCTAGTCTAACCATGCCAAATTTCAGACCAAGCCGACACATATATATAAAAAAACAACGTTGGCCCCATGTAGCACATTAATTAATCTATAGGTATGGTTTTTGTTGCTCGAATTTTAGTGTCATTCATTTTTGATGATGATGAAGGTGGTGATTACAATGTTTATGTCATATGAAGTGATGAATATGATGATCATGATGATTATGATGATGATGATGGTGATGGTGATGACGATGATGATGATAATGATGACAATGGCGACGAAAAATATGATGGTGATTATGATGATGTTTGAGTTTAGAAACCCTCCCACGCCGTCAAAGCATGAGTTTAGTATAACCATGTCAAATTTCAGACCAAGCCGACACATATCAAAAAAAAATTTAATGTTGGCCCCACATAGAACATTAATATTTAATCTATAGGTATGGTTTTTGCTGCTCAAATTATTAATGTCATTCATGTTTTATGATGATGATGATAATGGATATGGTGACCACGATGTTGATGTCATATGAAATGATGAAGAAGATTATGATGACGATGACGATGACGATGACGATGACGATGATGATTGTGACGATGATGATGACGAGGACGACAATGACAATGATGACGATGATTATGATGATGTTAGTTATGATGATGATGATGATGATTATGATAATGTTAGTTATGATGACAATGATGATGATGATGATGTTGATTATAAGAGCACAACTCTAAATTATTTTAATAACCACCTTAATTCACACCAAAATCCTTAAATTTATTGGAAGGATAAATAATTACATTGAATATCATTAGAAAATAACATTGAACTGATAGCTATTTGACTTGTGATTCATTTTATATATTTGTGAAATGCCACAAAAAAAACATCAATACTCAATAGCCATGTCATGATTATTGAAATACGGTGGATATATGCATATTCATGTCTATGCCATCATTATTGAAATACGGTGGACTTAAGTATTGAAAAAGAAAATGGAAAACAATATTAGCTGCAAAGTTGAACATCAAATTAAAATTGATAAGATTTAACTTACCACTAGGTGGAAGCACATTGTTCACAAAAATAAATATTGCTTTCTCCGCACCTACATTTATTCTCTTGTGTATCATATGTACAAACTAGCCCACTGTAAAATATGCTAGCTGAATCATATATATGCAAATCCAAAATGATGATCTATTCAACTACAATCAAAATGAAATATTATTTGAATCTCTTATTTGATGAAATTAATTTCTTTTGCAAATAAAAATATATAATAATAGTCAAATATTTAAAAATTCAACATATCAAAAATTAACTTATTTACAATATAACAAGACTTGGATCTTACACGTATGCGATTTGGATACTTGTCATGGATGCTTTTAGCCAACTCTTTTCTCCTATATGTAATATGATCTCATTAATGTTAGTTACTCTTTTTAAGACAAATAAGATAAAATAAGATTTCAAAATTATTGAATTTTGAGTACCAATAAAATTCAATATTTCTATCGCAAGATTAAATCAAAATATATAGAGTAGATATATTACTGCGTACCTCGTACAATTCAATAGACTTTATCATCTTCTTCATCGAAGTCATCATCTGTATCATACGATACAACAGAGTCAACATTGTAAGGGTTGCCCATATCATCATCGTCATCTAAGTCAGTTACGATTATCATGTCATCGTCAATGTCATATTAATGGGCATTGTCTGCTACATCATCTGATTCAACTAATTCTTTGACATCTTCTTCTGGATCATGATCATCTAACTCATGTTGATCATGATCTTCATCATCATATTCTTATTGCATAAGCTATTCATTACCTTCCTTTAGGTTATACTTTACTGGCCTTCCCCTTGGATCATGTCTCACAACAAATTACCAACCCACTTTACCTGGAACCTCAGAGTAAAATACGTATTCACATTGGCTTGGAAGAACATAGGGCTCTGTTCTTGGCTCAAACAACCTTGTATTTACCATGGTAAATCCATTATCATGTTCAATAATAGTTCTATCGGGATCATGTTGATTTAATCGTAACCTATACCATTTGACAACGAACAAAACTACATTGAAGGATTTAAAGTCACACTGAATAATATCTTCCAAATACCATAGTATAGATTTTTTGAGATTTCTGGATGTCTGTCACTTCTAGATGAAACATTGGTCACCTCAAAGACTACATACATCCCACAATTTGATGTTTTCTTTGTTTCATCCAACTTTTTGATGTGATATCTACAACCATTGCACACCATAGCCTTATCGTGTTTTACCTACACCAAGCCATAGAGGAAAAGATTACATAATGATTCAATATTTATGATTAAGTGCATGTTTATGCTTCCATACAAGGAAAAAAACAACATGTATATCAATATGCAATTTGCAAAAAAAAAGAATTAGAGTGGTTGATTAATATGCTTGCCTGCTTATCGTTTAAACCATATGCTAAATCGATTTCCCTTTGTGTAATATTGGTATCTCCATTGCGATGTGTTTCTTTAACCAACAAATCCACACCTTCCCATGATATTCCATGACCAGATTGTTCGCATCGTTCAATCCATACCTTCATCCAGTCAAGATTGTTTGCAATCTATAAATGAATTTCATCCCACTCTCTACCAACTGCTTGTTGACAATAAAAATTAAAATTCAAGACAGATGCAAATTATCTTAACAAAGTAAACAGTCTGAAATGATGCAATAGATTGTATATGCAAATAGAATATTTATGATATATATACATAAAAGTCAACAGTCAAATGTATTATATTAATTAACATCCACTAGCTAATAATTACCTTTCACCTTCCTCGATCTACCTTTCCCCTTAAGGTACTCCGCTTCAAAATTGTTATTAGAGTTCGGATCACAAATGCGACGTAAATTGGTATTTGACGCTAAATTAGGAAGATATTCACTAACATACACCATGTTTTGGTATACCATATATCCATCCCCCATCATAGAACCCTCAGCACATGCTCATTTTCTAACCAAACCCTTCATAAATTTCAAGTTCCTCTCAACCATCCACATGGACCTTGAGTGTACAGGTCCACACAATTCAATCTCCTCAACTTGGTGTATGAGGTAGTGTTCCTGTGCATTGAAAAATGTCGAAGGTAGATGCTTCTACATTTCACACATGAGATGAGGAATTTCTCTCCTCTAATACTTTATATATTCTTTATGGATTTTTTAGATGACAACTATCTACAAGTGACGCAAACCAATAACGATATTTAACAAAAAAAACATTAAATTACATAACATGAATTAGTGCACAACAAACAAATATAAATTATACGATGAATTAAAGAAACACTAGGCACATGCAAATAATTTCTAGTTACCTCATGTATTTCCCAAGATTATATATAACTTTTTCAACATTGTTGTCGAAGTTGTCTAGGAGTGAGAGAGGTAGAACATACTGTAACAATATACACACCAGATAATTTAAAAAAAAAGAGTAGAAAAACATAATAACAACAATATGCACTGGAATTAAAAAAACAATAATTATATGTATATAACCATAATAATTACCTTCGTGAAGATGTTCCAATCATGCATTTTCACCCCCGCAAAATCACCTTTCTTTGTTATGATATTCTTCATGTTCGCACAAAATCCAGTGGAAAATTTAATTTTCCACATGACTTATTTTATATGCTATGAAATTGAATGACATATTTCATGGCATGGTTTCCTTCTTGAATGTCTTTACAAAATTTCACAATTTTTTCTTTGTCGCTCCTTGGCTCCAATAGTTGCCATAATTTTTTAGTCACATTCTTTGCGATATGCATTGTATCAAACAAATGAACAATTTGTAGGTTCTCATAGTAGGGAAACCTGTGGAATTGTTTAGGATAACTTTTCATTCCTCATGGAAGCCCATTAATGCCTTCATGGTCATGACGGACATTGTGAATCGTATTCCATAAAGAAATTACAGAAATCAATTATGGCCACTACAGTAAATAACACACAATAACAAACAATACATAACAATTCATATATGTCGATGATCCCTACGTACCAGCTTGACGATTTCTATTATATTGCAACCTCCAAAGGTGAGGTGCCATTCTCTGTGGTTTTAATGCAGTCTCTTTCTTCCCA
The DNA here is from genome assembly GCA_001517045.1 of Pseudotsuga menziesii. Lineage (NCBI taxonomy): Eukaryota > Viridiplantae > Streptophyta > Pinopsida > Pinales > Pinaceae > Pseudotsuga > Pseudotsuga menziesii. The sequence goes on from LPNX010693603.1 coordinate 80,033, forward strand.
TTGAAAAAATTGTTTTCGGTTGTTCTATAACTGTGATTCTTAGAGAGGAAGTGCCTATACTCATCAAACACCTCCTTTCTTAAGCTTTTTGAGTGACAATATTTGATCTTAGGACCACAAACTGGACATGCAAATTTTCCCTTTTTCTGAATACCTACATATAGATATGGAATATCTATGTCAAATATAATTATATATAAACTATATTAACTAGTTCATAAAATTAAATGCAATTAAAGTGGAACTTAAAAATACAAACCACAAAAATGGGTTCACCCTGGAACATCGTGTATTGTCCATACAAGCATTGAATGGAATTGAAATTTCCTTATTCATATTGGTATAGACATGTAATACATACTAATTCCATTCCATAACTTCAGTAGCTCATCTATAAGAGGTTCGATATATAAACCATGCACAAGAGTAAAATAAAAAAAATATATATGACATTAGGAAACAAAATACGACAAATGAGATGCCACAACTACATTAAAAATAAAACAGTTGTAGACACAATATACCTGGAATAATAATCGACAACATTATGTGCTCCCTATTTATTGGAAACCATGGAGGAATGTTATTGTTGATAACAAAAATATGCCACACCATGTAAATGGATCTCATCTGTGCAAATGGATTAACACCATCTGCTGCCAAAGAAATCTTAAGATTACATTGTTTCTTCTTTAAAGTGAGGCCACTTTTCCTCCATATCTCTAAATGCAGAACCATCTGCATGAATTTGGATAACATCATCTTTACTTCCATTCCTTGGATGTAAATCCATAAATTTCACTATGATTTTGCACTTGAACAGTCGTTGCAAATGTGGAATGATGGGAATATAACAAAGAACCTTGCGAGGCACCTTTTTTGTTACTTGATCTATTCGATATCTACTTATATGACATTCCAAACATTCTATTGAAAATTCATGTTGATTATAATATATAACATGGTCATCGGAGCATGCATGAATTGCTTCATAATGAATTCCAATCTCTCTCATGATGGAAGATAAATATCGATATGTGTGAGGTAAAATATTTGATCGTGGTAAAAAAAATTCAGCTATCAAGCTACATCAAATAAAAATAAAAATAGAGTTAATATAATATATAAATAATATTAACGAAACACATTTTATCTGTATTAATTTGAATTATGAATTAACAATAAAATTATTAGAGGAACAAATATAACCTTTATCATGATCATATATATGTGATGGATTATTTTATATACCTTAACATCCATGGGATTGATATGTTTGAAAGACCATTCATAACCTTCAAGTTCATTATCAACAATATAGTAGAGAGAATATTTGTTTTGGAGCCTTCATAAAGGGGTTCGTATGCCTTCTCAAGAATAGGTATATCGTTAATATCATAAAAGGCATCAATATTTTCATGATCATCATCATCATCATCATCCATTCTAACATTAAATGAATCATGGATCAATGTATTTGTACCATCATCTTCAACTATGTTATCAGTATGATCATCTTCTTTAATAACATCATTAACTTGTTCTCCATTAAGAATAGCTCCATGTTCTTCCAGTACTTGTTCTTAAAGAACTTCCTTTGGATGATATGATGTAGGATGTATTTCCTTTATAATTACATAAATACATCAATAGATATAAGTTAATATAGGAAATATTAAAATAATACATACATTTATCGAAGCAAAAAATATAAAAACTTTATAATGCTAAACTTACAAATGGACGATATTCATTCCCCCCCTCAACATGTCCATGTTCCCTACAATGTTTTGTTGCTGTTGTGATCAATATTCCTCTCCTCTTAAATCCCTTGCATTGACTACATGGACAATAAAATTTCCCATCACCCCTTCTTTTTGCTGCATCCCACAGTCTAGCAAGCAATTGTCGATTTTGTTTGTTTGGATCAGCAATATTTCTATTTGACATTTTGTCACAAAAATATTGAATGAAGACTATCGACAACCTTAAAAAATCAAAGTCCACACATCACTATTTCCACAAACGGTGGTTTGTCAAAGAATAAAATAATTTCCACAAACTATCTTTCGATAAAATGATGTCTGCAAACAGACTGTTGAGAAATAAACTAATTCTGCAAACCGTCCATCGAAGAATAAAACAATTCCTCAAACCGTCCGTTGAGGAATAAAATAATTTCTAGAAACCGTCCGTTGATTCTATAGCAAACATGTTGGAATGTTTCTATAGTATATATATTTTCAAATTCATCAGTCATCGAATAACCGACGATATTAATCCAGTTACCGTTGCAAAAATCATAGTTATTGTTACAAACAAAAATGGCAAATACGTCACACATCCTATGTAGTTTCATCGCATATATGACGACAGTGTGGTCGGAAATCCGACCATAGTGGAGTCAGAAATCCGATGTCCTTGAATTCGAACATCCGACAACGTGGAGTCAAAAATTCGACAATAGAAATGTAAGTAAAAAATTAGACAACTAATTCTACAATTAAAAAAAAATAATCAAAGTTTCAAATTTCAAATTGAAATCCAACAAAACAATACTTTTCATCGGATGTCGTTGGATTTTGGTTTCAAATATTGTTGTGAGGGAAAAAATCCAGTGGGACCCCCCCCAATAAAATATAATATGAAAAGAATATTAAGGAGACTCCTCATATAATGTTTTTACTCCCAAATAATCTCTCAGCTGAGTCAACTACTATTTGATAAAGGAAGTTGCCAATATCCCTCCAAACCTTTGTGAACTACTCATTCTTTGGAAGTGCATGTGATCCCATTCATGAGATCCAAACACTTTGAAGTGCTTGAATGATAGTTCTTGATCACTCCTTGCTTTGAATGGAGGAAATCCCTTGAATCTTTTGTGCATAACTTGGTGAGCTGTAGGATCATTAAATACTATAGATTTGGAGAATGAGAAGACATTCTGGAGGTCTTCTTCAAAAATAACTGGATTTGTGACAAGTTCTCCAATGGCTTATTCAATTTGAACTTGATTTGAGTCAAATTATTCAATGGATAAAAGAAATTTGTAGATAACCTCTTCTTCTGGACCTGTAAAATTGTTTTCCTCAGCTGAGTGGTGGATCATGGATGTGCATATGTACTCGTAGTCCATATGTTTCAAAGCTTATGGGTCCTCTTTCATCTTCTAAATTTATGTGAATATGTCCTTGTAGGACATGTGTTGTGAAGCTTATGAGGCCTCCTTCAACAAGACCAGATCTAGCATACCAATTATGTAGCAATTGAACCCTGAATATAGGAGATCAATGGTTACAAATGACCTCTATAATGGATTCAAAATCACTCTTTTATGGCTACAAATGAGCTCTTCAGTGGATGCAAATGCACTTCTATGCTGTTTGTAAATGAGCACTCCTTCCATGGTTGAAAACACATTTCTTTCATGGTTGCAAATGAGCACTTAGATGGTTTTATATGATCACTTTAATGGCTACAAATGAGCTCCATGATGGATTCAAAATACTTTTTGATGGTTACAAAATACCTTCTTGAACTTGGAAAATATTGATCCTTCACAAAAAAACACTAGTACACTAGCTAGTTTAGTACCCTTACTTCTCTAATACGATACAATATTTGAAGATATAGATAATGGAATATAAACTAAAGATATACATTGAAATCAAATTAGAAAACAACTAATCATGTAACAAATAATTTAACATATATCATAACACAAAATCCTAGAAGCAGATATGAAGAATATCATGATGTATTTTATTAACTTGAATGAAGGGAGGTGAACAATATTTAAAGGAAAGCAATTTGAATTAAATAAAGAGGCAACTCAAATTGCTCATCTAGTGTAAGAGATTCTGGTCCAGCTTAACTGGAGAAAATAACCCTTAGTTAGCCATGCTTGCACTCATTAAATGAGTTACATTGACTCATGAGTTCACAAACACTAGTTCTGACTAAATGATGCTTAGTTAACTGATTAAATGAACATATGAAACCCTATAGTCACTCAAGAAGGGTGGAAATTTCTCATAATAGCTAAAAAATAGGTGCATCGAGTACCTGAACAATGGAGTAAACTTGAGAGATTCACTCCATAACTCAAAATTTTAATACGGGACCGTAAAATCAAGAAAAATAAGCCTTGATAGAAGCAATATTCCCTCATATGCCAATATAGACTTCATGAGTTCTAAAAAAGGAAGATAATGTATTTTAGGACCCTTAGACAAGTAAGCTCGAGGGTGACTCAATGATCAATATGAGTAAGGTTTGGCTCACTGGAGTCATGAATTCAAGGTCTAGGTTACTAGGTAGGAGAGTTATGATAAGGAGAAGGTATTTTGCTCCAACACCTCCCATAAGCTTGACGAGGTGAAATAAAAAAAAGAGAAAGAAAATGGGTCCCGACAATTCACAGTTGTATTAGGTACCCATTCACACAAAAAAATATTTGTAAACTGATAAATAGGGAAAAAACTTGTGGGAAAAAAATATCCCCATAAAAGATAATGTGGAAAGAAGACTTTAAGGATCCTCTTCAGAAAATCCCTTTACTCTCAAAGAATCTCTCAATTGGGAGAACTACTGCTTGGTAAATGGATTTGCAAAGATCCCTACAAACCTTTGTGAACTCCTCCTTTTGAAAAGCGTGTGATCCCATTCATGATATCCTAACCTTTTGAAATGCTTGAATGATGGTTCTTTACCACTCCTTTCTTCGAATGGAGGAAATATCTTGAATATTTTGTGCAAAACTTGGTGAACTGTAGGAGCAAAGTGATGAATATGGTTGTCATTGATTACAAGCCATTAATGACAAATGTTAAGCATGATGACATGGAAAGGTGACATGATGACATAAGGACATGGAGACAAGCATGGAAAGAACACTGCACATGGGATTTGGAGCCATTGAATCCATTGAAACACCCAATCAGTCAAATGACCCATACTTTGGTCATTTGAAGATGACTTGGAGAAGGAAAACAAGGAGAGAAACAATGACAAGGGGACAAGTAAGAAAGCACAGGAGGACATGGTGTTTTGGGCATTGGTGTTAGAATTTCATCATTAAGCTAGCATTATATTAGGATCTTTACTGAGATAATAACAAGCAAAACAATCAAACACAAGAGACAATGAACACAGTGTTTATCCTCGGGGAAACCATAAATGGAAAAACCCCGCAACTTCCTCAGAGATAGAATTAGCACAAAAATAGTAAAATCCCCAAGACAGTAAGTGATCTCCCGACAACAGTAATCTTCTTCTTATCTAGCCCTAGTGTCTTCTCCTTCCTCAACTATGCGCTACACTTGAGTGTGTATAAGTTGTGTGATAAATAGACTCCAGTTATTTATTTATACTAATCTTGACATGACTAAAACCCTACCAAAGCCGACCTCTACTAGGAAAGTCTAATAACCCTAGTGCCTCGGAACTGCGGGGACTTTAACCCTTAGACAATTGGAGGGTTACACACTATGACTTGACATGACTTGTTTACATTATTGATTCTCCCGATTGGAACATTGGGGCATGACAACATGACTAAATTACATTTTAGATACATCCCAGATAAACATCGGGTTACAATACATAAGATACATAGATGAATACATTCCGAAGTTACAAATACATCAACACTCCCTCTTAACTAGGAAGGTATTCTTTCGACACAATTTTCAGCACTGGTCTTCTTCTCTGTATCAACTGGATCATCTCGTCATCTGCATCTCAGGTATTTTGAGTCTTCAAGTCATATTTGTCTTCAACTCATCTTTATCTTCAAGTCATATTCATCTTCAAGTCATCTTCAAGTCATCGGATCTAGATCATCTCTCAATCTGGATCATCATGGGACATCATCACTGGATCTGGATCATCACCCGATCTGGATCATCATGAGGCATCATCACTGGATATGGATCATCACTGGCTATCATCACTGGATTTGGATCATCACTCGATCTGGATCATCACTGCTGGATCATCATTACTGGATCTGGATCATCATCACTCGATCTAGATCATCACTGGGCATCATCACAGGTGCTATCTCTTGATTCTTCTCATCATCGGAACCTCTACAGAGCCAGTCCTTTTTCATACTGGATGTATCATCTCATAGCTGGTCCTTTTTCATACCAGATGAGGCAGCTACTCAGAGCTAGTCCTTTTTCATACTAGATGAGCCTTCCCAGAGCTAGTCCTTTTTCATACTAGATGAGCCTTCCCAGAGCTAGTCCTTTTTCATACTAGGTAGGGCATCACAGAGCTGGTCCTTTTTCATACCAGATGAGGCATCACAGACTTGGTCCTTTTTCATACTAGATGCGGTAGCTACTTAGAGCTAGTCCTTTTTCATACTAGGTAGGGCATCACAGAGTTGGTCCTTTTTCATACCAGATGAGGCATCACAGAGCTGGTCCTTTTTCAAAGCAGATGTGGCAGCTACTCAGAGCTAGTCCTTTTTCATACTAGATGAGCCTTCCCAGAGCTATTCCTTTTTCATACTAGGTAGGGCATCCACAGAGCCAGCCCTTTTTCATGCTGGATGTGCCATCTACACAGAGCTAGTCCTTTTTCATACTAGATGTGTCTTCACAGATCCATCCCTTTTTCATGCTGGATGTGGCATCCACATATATCTGACAATGGAAAGAACCAATCCTCTCACCATGTCAGAATGGCACTACAATTACATCTGATCATGGAAGGAACCAATCCTCTCACCATGTCAGAATGGCACAGTACGGACACATCACTTCCTCTTGGGACCTCGATCTGGAGAACACCAAGCTTCTCCCTGAAGTACTCAAACTTCACCTTAGCCAATGGCTTAGTCAACACATCAGCTATCTGTTCGTCCGTCACAACATACTGGAGCTTCACTGCTCCTCTTTGCATCATATCCCTGATATAGTGATACTTGATCTCAATATGCTTCGACTTGTCATGAAATACTGGATTCTTGGACAACTTTACACAGCTCTGGTTGTCACAGTATATACAAGTAGCATCTAAATAGAGATCAAACAAATCAGACAGTAGCTTCCTCAGCCATACTACCTCACAACTAGCTGAACAGGCTACAACATACTCTGCTTCATCTGTACTCAGTGCCACATAGGATTGCTTCCTACTAAACCATGAGATCACACCTGATCCCATACTGAAGCAACACCCTAAAGTGCTCTTCCTACCGATGGCACTTTCTGCCCAATCTAAATCAACATAGCCCTCCAGGTTAATCTTTTGATCAGCCTTATACTTGAGCCCATAATCAACCGTACCCTTTAGGTACCTAAAAATATGCTTTGCAGCAATCCAGTGAACATGTCTCAGATTTGACAAGTATTGGCTCAAGGTGTTCATAGCAAAGCAAATATCTGGTCTCGTGTTCGTTAGGTACATCAAGGACCCAATCATCTGACGATACATCGTGACATCAACTGTCTCTGATGAAGCATCACCTAGTAGCTTCAGGATTGATGCCATAGGTGTGGTCAATGCCTTGCAATCCATCATCCCAAATCTCTTCAGGATCTCTACTGCATACTTTCCTTGTCCAAGAAATATTCCATCTATAGTCTGCCACACCTCCATACCTAGGAAATAGTGCATCATTCCCAAGTCCTTCATTTCGAACTCAGCAGCAAGCTTTCTCTTCGTATCAGCAATCAACCCATTCATACCTATCACAAATAGATTATCTACATATAGTAGAAGTATCACCGAGTTGCCACCTTCCACCTTGTAGTAAAGGTTGGAATCTGCTTTACTCTTGGTAAAGCCCAAACTGGATAGAAAGCTGTCAATTCTGCCGTACCATGTCCTGGGTGCCTGTTTCAAACCATACAAGGATTTCTTCAATATACACACATGAGACTCCCTGTCATGTGTCTCAAATCTGAGTGGCTGTTCTACATACACTTCCTCTTCTACTACACCATTCAAGAAAGCAGTCTTGACATCCATTTGGTGTATCTTCGATTTCATTACTGTAGCTAGAGAAAGTACCGATCTGATGGAAGTGTATCTGGCTATAGGTGCAAAGGTTTATTCATAGTCTATTCCTTCTTTCTAGGAGAAACCCCGAGCCAGAAATCTTGCCTTATACTTTTCAATGCTACCATATGCAGCATGCTTGATCTTGTAGATCCATTTGGAAGTTACTACTGACTTCCCTTCTGGTCTTGGGACAACATCCCAAACATCATTTTTCATGATCAATTGATACTCTTTGATCATTGCATCCTTCCATTCTTTCCGATCTGCCGCTTCTTCATACTCGGAAGGTTCTTTATCAATGAAGTCACATAGTAGAGCTACATAACTGGAACATGACCTGGTCCTCTTTCTTTCTCTGAGATTCTCTTCTGGAACCCCATATCTTTTCGCACCTTGGATAATCTCCCATACCCAAGCAGGTTTCCTCTTGTGAGGATTCTTCTCCTATGGTGGATCTACAAGTCTTTGTGGTTCTTCAAATTCTCGATCTTCTTCTTGAGTTTCTTCGTTCATGATTGTATCATGAGTTCTGGGAGCTTCTGCTTCTTTAGGTTCTTCAGTAGGTTTCTTTCTAGATTTGATGTAGGTTGAATCTTTGTCAAATGTTACATCCCTGCTGACATCAATCTTTTTGAATCCTGGGAAGTATATTCTGTAACCCTTTGAGCTTTCAGAGTATCCCACAAATATACCCTTCTTTCCTGAAGGATCTAATTTTGTTCTCTTCTCTTTTGGAATGTGTATGTACACAAGACAATCGAATATTCTGAGATGGATGACTTCTGGTTTCTTGCCAGAGAAGACTTCTTCAGGAGTCTTGTTCTCGAGTACTCTGTGTGGAGTACGGTTCTGTACATACACTGCTGTTCTGGATGCTTCTGCGCAAAGGTGCATAGGAAGATCTTGATCATGAAGCATAGCTTTTGTATCTTCCATGATGGTTCTATTCTTCCTCTCTGCAACCCCATTTTGTTGAGGATTGTAAGGAGTAGACAACTCCCTCTTAATCCCTGAGTCCTTACACAATTCCTTGAACTCATTTGAAGTGAATTATCCTCCATTGTCTGATCGAAAGTCTTGATCTTCTTTTCAGTCTGGTTCTCGATCAAGGCTTTGAATTCCTTGAACTTGCTAAACACTTCATATTTATTCTTCATGAAGTAAATCCATGTCTTCCTAGCTAAAAAGTCATCAATAAAAGAAACATAGTACACATACCCACTTAGTGAGTTTGATGACATTGGTCCGCATACATCGGAGTGGATGATTTCCAAGATTCCTTTTGCTTTACTTTCGCTACTTGGAAATGTCTTCTTTGTATTCTTTCCTTTCGCACATCCTTTGCAGACCCCTTCATGTTTTGCTTGTATTTCTGGAAGACCTTCAACAGCTTTGCTTGCAAGTGGTAGTGCTCTATAATGCACATGTGCAAGCCTTCTATGCCATAGTTCATTTGGTTCTACTGTGTCATGAACCAAAGCTTGATCTGGTTGGCCCTTCAACTTGTATAAGCCTCCTTCTTGTTCTCCGATCACAATTGCATCATCAAAAGTCTTTCCTTTTGGCCACATAAGAACTTGGCCATATACAAAAGCAACCCTCATTCCTTTTGCATCCAATGCAGATATGGAGAGGAGGTTCTTCTTTAGACCAGGAACAAATAATACATTCTTCATCCTCAAAGACTTTCCAGAGTCCATTGTATAGAAGGATTCACCACTACGTTTTATTGGATACTGGTAGTCATCCCCAAGTTTTACCTTGTGAGGTGACTCATGTTTGGATAGATTTACAAATGATTCTTTGAATCCCGTCATATGCTTGGAAGCACCACTGTCTATAAGCCAATCATTGCTTCCATGTGAAACAGTTCCCATGAGAGCGGAGATCAGTGCATATTCATCCTCACTTGAAGATTCGTCACTCTCTTGTCTGATTCTCTTTGAAGAAGGTTCATCATCCTCTGCAGCATGGGCATGATGTCTTCTCTTGTTTCCCTTCTTCCTTATATTTCTTTTGTTAGGGAAAAATTTGGATATGTGACCTTTCTCATCACACGCGTAACATCTAATGGTATTTAGATATTTTCTAGAGTGTGAGGTCTTACCTTTGGAGTGATAATTGTTCCTTCTATTTTTCTTGGAATGAACTGTGAGGGCTTGATATTCACTACCCATATTCTCTTCTCGAGCTGCTATCCTAGATTCTTCTTGAGAGCATTCTTCCCATAGCCTGCTGAACTTGACTAACTTCTTTCTGGAACAGATTCCTTGAATGAAAGAGTCCCATGATCTAGGGAGACCATTCAAGGTGGTCATCACAATCTCTGCGTTTTCCACTTCTTCATATACTACTTCTAGATGCTCTTTGATTTGAGAAACCCTTATAAAATAAGACTGAATAGTCTCAACATTCTAGATCTTCACATTCTTCAATTGGTTTCTCAAGGTCATCTTCCTGTTAATGTTCTTTCCTTCAAACAATTTGGTTAGGGCATCAAACATAGTTTTAGGTGTATTAAGGGAGAACACTTGTGGTATGAGATGATCCTTGATAGAATCACCAATGATTCTCTTTGCCATAACCATCTTCTTCTTATGCAAGGCCTTAGCCTCATCTCCCTCTGGGACTGGAACCTCCTCATTGATATAGGAGTCTAATTCATTCTCTTCCAGGACCAGGGAGATCCTATACTTCCAAGCTTGGAAGTTATCATCTCCTTCAAGCTTTTCATCAAGCTTGGTATGATGAGACATCTTAAATTGAGAACCTCAAATGGAAATACAAAAGATTTAGATCTTACCAGGTTCAAGATGTCGGATCTAAAACTTGAGCTGAAATCCTGCAGTGCTGTTTCAGTAGCAAATTAGGGTTTTTCTTTTCCGGAGATCTGTTCACCCAAATGCCTTGAAATTTATTCCTAACTTCGATTTTGGGGAGGACATCAATCCAAGCCTGGGCTCACTGAAAAATTCCTCTTCTGTGAAAATCCCTAATTTCTGGCAGTAGTGTTGGGTCCAAAACTAAAAAACCTCAGAATTGTATTCTGCTTCGACAGAAATATGCACCCTAGGGAGGAGAGTTATTCCCCCTTAATTTTGCTGAAAATATATGGAGGAATATCCACAAACTAGGAATCCCTAGTTCCTGCAACTGCACAGTGTCTTCTTCTAAGGTTAGCTCTGATACCATGTTAGAATTTCTTCATTAACCTAGCATTATATTAGGATCTTTATTGAGAGAATAACAAGCACATCAATCAAACACAAGAGACAATGAACACAGTTTTTATCCTCGGGGAAACCATAAATGGAAAAACCCCCCAACTTCCTCAGAGATAGAATCAGCACCAAAACAGTAAAATCCCCAAGACAGTAAGTGATCTCCCGATAGTAGTAATCTTCTTCTTATCTAGCCCCAGTGTCTTCTCCTTCCTCAAATATGCGTTACACTTGAGTGTGTATAAGTTGTGTGATAAATAGAGACTCCAGTTCTCTATTTATACTAATCCCAACATGACTAAAACCCTACCAGGGCTGACCTCTACTAGGAGAGTCTAATAACCCTAGTGCCCCGGAACTGCGGGGACTTTAACCCTTAGACAATCAAAGGGTTACACACTATGAATTGACATTACTTGTTTACATTATTGATTCTCCCGATTGGAACATCGGGGCATGACAACATGACTCAATTACATTATAGATACATCCCAGATAAACATCGGGTTACAATACAAAAGATACATAGATGAATACATTCCGAAGTTACAAAGACATCAACAATTGGAAGTCAATAATGACATGTTTATAAATTCCTTGAAGCTCACGTATTGAAGAGACATCAAAGCCCTTACTTGTTGGGATCAACACAACAAAAATTCCTCACACTTTATGTTTGGGTCACTAATGATATGGAAGCTCCAACTGATATCCTTATTCCTAATGTAAAATCATCCCAATAACAAATCAAGCAAACTCATGTGAAGGCCAACCAACCTTTTTACATTACAATAAAAATATTAAATAAAATTAAATTTAAGACATGTCGTCTTCCACATGTAATGGAGAAAATATTTGTTTTATCAATTGATTTAATTGAAATAAAATATGCTATGTCGGCCTCCATAAATTAAGGAAAGGAAAAATATAAATAGAATATGAAATTCTATTTTTCAAGTGTAATTTTGTAAGGAATATTTCAGGGGTTTGAGGAAATTTGGGTGCATCAGGAGTAGTCCCGAGATAGTAGAGGAACAGAACTGAGATTGCAGTAGTATTGTGAAGTTTATTTTTCAATGGATCATGACAACCACAAGTCAGTATTCAGTCAATTTTTAAAGTGTTCCCCTCTCTCTGATTTTGGGTGCCCTTAGTGCCAAAAGGTCTGATCCACGAGAATGAAAGCCACAATTGACAGAGGTAATCACATGCCACAATAGACCATAAATTCAAATTGCTACAAGTATCTCTGTGATCTTCTTATGCACATATGTAGCTACAATATGAATATGGACTAACTGACTTTGAAGGAATATGAAGGTGTATCATCTTTGAGCTCTTAGAGAAAGAAGAACAACCTTAGAGATATATCTTAGTATACAAGCATCAATTTGAAGGTGTATTTTAGCACTGAAAAGATAGCAGATCTAAGTTTGGACATCTGTAAGGCCACCTTAGTATTGAAGCTCTATATATCGGGCTACAAGATTGACAATGACATCATATAATGTTGTTGATGTTGATAATCAGAGTGATGACTGAGATTGTGGGTTGAAAAAGTCAGTGGAAAGTGTTGACAAAATTGAGATAAACTTGTGGAGATATTGCTACAGTTAACTTAGGGATTATTCTTAAGTAGCAAAGATAAATGATGATGAGTAGACCTTATTGATGTGGCAAAACTATTTGACAAGTGACATGATATGGATAGGATTATTATGAACAACTGATGACAGGACATAGGACAGTATTTTGATGGATGATGTGTTTGTAATGATTGTGATAATGTAATGTGACAAATATGTACTTGTAATACAAGCTAGGTCTTGTACATGTTTTCTTAGTAGGATCTAAGAAAATACCAAGCAGAGTCTCGGATAGAAGTAGGTGCTTCTATATCAGTAGGTGCTGATTTACCTCACTGTCGCAGTTGTTTGAAATACAAAAAAATTACAAATAGTATATCTTGTGTCTCTTGTGCAATGTGTTGATGATTATGTGTTTTATTTGATGAATGAATTGATGATTGAAGAATAGTTATTGATAAATATTATGTTGAATTGAATGTGAAATGATGACTTAAGTTTTAAAGCTTGAAAAAGTTGAAATTGATGTAATTCCAAGCTCATTGATTCACCCCCCTCTCGGTGAGCCATTGTGTCTAACAATTGGTATTAGAGTGTGCCTTAAACATAATCCTAACAAGCTTTAAAGGATTTGGGGACACAATATGGAAGGATCAACAAAGCTCATTGACCATGAACTTCCAGTCTTGGAAAAATCATATTATTTTGGATGGAGATGTAAAATGAAAAGTTACTTGAAGCAATTTGGTGTTTGGGAAATAGTGGTTAATCCACTTAACCAGCCCAACAAGAAGACAAAGGCAGCAGTTGAGAAAGACAATAAAGTTGTATTGAAATTATTTATGGATAGACTCTCAATCCCTATCAAAGAAAGAATTGAAAAGTACACTTCAGCCAAGGATCTCTGGTTTAAGATGGAATAAGAACACCAAAGGAGGTGTCAAGACAAAGAAAAGGAAGCAGAAGTCAAGGATGAAAATAAAGAATAAAAGCAGGTACAAGCTTTAGATACAAGTGAAGGTAAGTACTCTTCAATGGATGATAACTCTAAATGTAATGATGATTAATTTTTTCTTACAGAAGATGAAGAAGAAGTTTTGTTGAAAGAAAATAATGCATTTACAAGCACTTTGACATATATTTATCTTATATCCAATCCAAGACTCAAGAATAAAATGTTGAGGTCATTTGAAAAATAAAAAGAGGAGACAAAAGATTTGCTAATGAAGTTAAAAATCAAGAACAAAGACTTGGAAATTAGGATGCAAGATCAAAATGATGAAATAAAGGAATTGAAGATTGGATTAGAAAAAGAGAAAGAAGAGATTGGTGTAGATCCTAAAGATCTTGAAGAAGCAAGATGGGTTAATATTGATCTAAAGGTCCAGTTGGAGGAAGCTAAGAGAATAGAAGATGTTATGAAGTTTCAGCTGGAAGAAAAATAATCATAAAATCAGAGGCTTGAAATGGAAGTTGTTGGTCTTATAAAGAATATTGAGAAGTCAAAAGATCATGTGAAGTTTAATGAAAGTTTAGTCATCCTGGATGAAATTCTGAAGTGTCAAATGCTTTCCTCTGACAAGTCTAGCCTTGGGTTTAAAAAGGAAGAAGACAAATTGAAAGAAGTCTTGTGGTCCCCCAGAAATCCTGAAGCTGAATCCAACAAGGTTGTTCATGCACCTGCCAACGAAGAAGTTGAAAATTCAAAGTAACTTATGAAGCTACTCCCACTCATTAATGCCATTCATTTGAAAGAAGAAGGACAACTCCAAGATGGAGCCAAACTTCAAGGTATGAATATAGATTTAATAGCTATTGTTTTTCTTGCTCTAATTTTGGTCATAAGGCTATGGATGTAGATCCCATGGAAGAAGAAGTGTTGGAAGCCCTAATGACAAATTTAGGTGTTGGACATGTAGTAATCTTGGGCATATTGTTGCTAATTTTCATACAATGAGTTGCTACTCATGTAGTGGTTTTGGTAACAAAGCTAAAGAATTCCCAAGTCAAAGGAGTCAACCTAGGAGGAGCCCATCATATACATCAACAAGGAGAACTAATGAATCGTGGAAGAAGTATAACGAAGGAAAAAGTGAAGATCATAATACAAACAGTGTAAGCCAAGGACACTCTAAGGTATGGGTAAGAAAAAATATTTTGCTAGATCTAAATGAAGTTTAAGATCAATGCACAAAAGGTGAAGGTGGTTGCCATATGGAAAGCCATGTTTGAGGTCTTTCAAAGACCATGGTATACCATGAGTTCATTATGGAGGATGAACTAAAATGGTAAATGATGAATGCTCCAAATAGGTCCTAGGATTGGATTGCTAACAGGAAGGGATGAAATGTGTGAAGTATGGGGTAATACAGTTTGGCTCTATGTAACCCAAGGAAGAGGCATATTAATAGGGGGAGCAGGGGAAACAAATATCAAATCCCAGATGCATGGAAATTTGATCAGCCTGAGCACTCATCTTGTTGAATGGGAGAAAGGGTAACGAAATATATCTGTACATACTGTTGAAGCAAATGAAGTGAACTGACATGATGATGTTTGAAGAGATACAAACCTTTTATGAAGATGGTGGGTGATGCATTCCTTCTAGCATTGATAAAGTGTACCAATGATTCTCTCTAGTTTTGGATATGATTGACAAGGATGTCTTCAAGGAACACTTGTCATCACATGTTGTTAGTACCTGATTGTACAACTTATTTTGTTGTACCATTGACTGAGAAGACACCTTTTAATGTCCTAAAGAACATCTGGCTCCGAAATAAGGTCATCAAGTTTTTGGAAAAGGAAAGTACAACCTACAAATGATGAAAATAAGTAGTTTAGAGAGTTATGTGAATAGAAGGATGAACAACCTAACAATGCATAGTCAACTGAAGTTAATGATCGTGGATATCATTCAAAGAAAGACTGTCACATGGCATACCAATTTTTAAGATCACTCAAAATGATTTGAGGGATTCTTGAGCATATGAGAGGTATATCAATAACTCAAGGAATATTTGAGAAAAGACAATAAGATATAGCACTGAGAACTCTATCAACAACAAGGAGGATGATCTCTATAGGAACTCTACAAACCTAAAGAGCAGAATTGAAAAAAAATTGTTTGAAGCATTCATTTTGGCACGAGTTTTAAGAATTTGTGAACACATTTGAGAAATGTTCATAGGCAGAATTGAAGGATTTGTATATCTTTTAAAACAAAGTTTGATATATCAAAATTAAAGGAAAGAACATGGAGAATAACAGGTTCATTATGATGGAGAGATGAGCAATCTATTGATCTCTTAGGAGTCTAAAATACTTGATCAAAATATCTGAGTTCAAATTAGTTGGCACTAGGTCAAAGGTTGAAAGCCTTGAAATAACACTTCACTCTTTGACTTCGGGTATCTTCACTAAGGCAGCCATAGTTGACTGTGGAAAAAAAATTGGACTATAAGCTTAAGGTCTGATTTTTATGAGGTGAAAGAAAATGTTGAGATATCGAAGCTGAGTATAGGAAGCGTTGAGGTATTGACATATGGATGGTACGCTGGGTTCACTTTGTATCTCTCTTAACTGCAGATATTCTCACACAGTTTGAATGTGGGATGAGAAATTGCATGGATCTGAGCTTGTTTGTGTTGACCTATATCCACAAAGAACTCATAATGTGAATAGCAACATCAATATGTTCGAAAATTTTTCACAACAATGGTGACATGTAGATTCATGTTTGGATGAGATTTCTTTATCTAGAATTACAAGCAATGATAAATGAAGCTTGTTAACATGAAATTTGGGTGTTTGGTTTTTGCATTTGTAGAAATTTATTAAGTAGACTCATGTTGAGATCCCAACGCATATTCTATACCAAGACTGATGATGTAACTTAACATAATCATCCATACAATGCATGGATGGAAATGTTGGGTGTGTGAAGGTTGAGGATTCGGCATATTGATTCCCAAACATGATATGCATCAATAAGTATTGAAGGAGATTTATATCTCAGGACATGTCATTGGTATTTATTTTAGACATCAGTAGACAGATGAAGGTTAGAATTCTGAGCGATTAATTAATTTGAGAAGTATTATGACGAGGAGTATCTCCACATGGGGAACAAACATCATTACAAGGCAACCAAGTTTTGGTACAGTCAAAGCTTTCATAAGCAGACCCTTGACACTCTAAGGGGGAGTAAATGGTTTAGATATAATCAAAGTCTTTAGCATACTTCAAGGACCATTCTTTTGGGGCATTATGAATTCCTTGATGGACAAGTTGCTTCATAGGCCACAAGCTTAGGGGGAGAAATCTGGCATGAAATCCTGCAGTACAATTTGATGAAATTCCAAAGAGAAGGCACAAGGATGATCTACATGAAATAATACCCAGCTCAATCAAAGGGGGAGACTTGAATATGAATATATCAAGAATAATTTTTTTGGGCATTGTGAAGCTTTTAATAACTAAGCTTCTGCCCTTTGTCATTAATGTCAAAGGGGGAGAGAATTTGGATGAGATTTCCATCAATGACAAAGGGGGAGATTGATGAATATGGTTGTCATTGATGACAAGCCATTAATGACAAAGGTTAAACACAATGACATGACAAGGTGACATGATGACATAAGGACATGGATACAAGCATGGAAAGAACACTTGACCTGGGCTTTGAAGCCATTGAAGCCATTGAAACACCCAATGAGTCAAATGACCCATATTGTGGTCATTTGAAGATGACTTGGAAAAGGAAAACAAGGAGAGAAACAATGACAAGTGGAAAAGTAAGCAAGCACATGAGGACATGGTGTTTTGGGTATTGGAAGTCAGTAAGGCCATGTTTATACATTCCTTGCAGCTCATGTATTGAAGAGACATCGAAGCCCTTACTTATTGGGCTCAACACAACCGAAAGCCCTCACTCTTTATGTTTGGGTCACTAATGACATGGAAGCTCCAATTGATAGTTTTATTCCTAATGTAAAATCGACCCAATAACAAATAAAGCAAACTTATGTGAAGATCAGCCAACTTTTTTACATTACAATAAAAATATTAAATTAAATTAAATTTAATACATGCTGACTTCCACAAGTAATGGAGAAAAAAATGTTTTATCAATTGATTTTATTGAAATAAAATATGTTATGTCGGCATCCATAACTTAAGGAAAGCAAAACGTATAAATAGAATACAAAATTCTATTTTTCATGTGTAATTTTGTAAGGAAGATTTCAGGGGTCTAAGGAAATTTAGGTGCATTAGGAGCAGTCTCGAGATAGCCGAGGAACGAAACTGAGATTGCAGTACTATTGTGAATTTTTTTTTTTTTTTTCAGTGGATCATGATAGCCGCACGTCAGTTTTCAGTCAAGTTTTAAAGTGTTCCTCTCTCTCTGAGTTTGGGTTCCCTCAGTGTCAAAAGGTCTGTTCCATGAGAATGAAAGCCACAATTGACAGAGGTAATCGCAAGCCACAATAGACCATAACTTCAAACTGCTACAAGTCCCTCTATGATCTTCTTCTAAACATAGGTAGCTACAGTATGACTATGTACTGACTAAATTTGAAGGAATCTGAAGGTGTAACATCTCTGAGCTCTTAGAGAAATTAGAAGAACAACCTCATAGATATATCTTAGTATACAAGCATCAAGTTGAAGGTGTGTTTTAGCACTGAAAAGACAACAAATCTAAGTTTGGACATTTGAAGGCCACCTTAGTATTGAAGATCCGTAGCTTGGGCTACAAGATTGACAATGACATCATATAATGCTGTTGATGCTGATAATCAGAGTGACGACTGAGATTGTGGGTTGAAAAGTCAGTGGACAATGTTGACAAAATTGAGATGAACTTGTTGAGTTATTGTTGTAGTTAAATCAGGGATGATTCTTGAGTATACGAGATAAATGATGATGATCAGACCTTATTGATGTGGTAGAACTATTTGACAAATGACATGACATGGAAAGAATGATGATGAACAAATCATGACAGGACAGAGGACAGTATGTTTATGGATGATGTGTTTGCAATGATTGTGATGATGTAATGTGACAAATATGTACTTGCAATACAATATGGGTCTTGGACACGTTTTCTTAGTAGTATCTAAGAAAAGACCAAGAAGAGTCTTGGATAAAAGTAGGTGATTCTATATCAATAGGTATTGATTTGCCTCATGGTCACAACCATTTGAAATACAAAAAGATTACAAACATTGTATCTTGTTTCAATTGTGCAATGTGTTGATGATTATGTGATTTATTTGATGAATGAATTGATGATTGAATCATAGTCTATTGATGAATATGATGTTGAATTGAATGTGAAATGATGACTTAAGTTTTAGAGCTTGAAGAAGTTGAAATTGCTGTAAGTCCAAGCACACCGATTCAACCCCCCCCCCCCTCTCGGTGAGCCAATGTGTCTAACACAAAGGATATAAATCTAAAGAAAGAGAATACATCCTAGAGGTCTTCTTCAACAAGAACCTGATTTGGGACAAATTTTCCAATGGCTTCTTTAATTTGAACTTGGTCTGGGTTTAGTTCTTCAACAGATAAAATAAATTTGTAGATCACCTCTTCTTCTGGGCCTGTAAAATGGTCTTCCATTGTTGAGTGGTGGATCATGGATGCAGATATGTCATCGTAGTCTATATGTTGCAAATATTTTAGGGCCTCTTTCATTTTCTAAACGTGTGTGAATATGTCCTTGTAGACCATGTGTTATGAAGCTTCTAGGGTCTCCTTCAACAAGAATGGATCTAGCATACCAATTGTGTAGCATTTGAGCTGGGGAGATAGGAGATCCATGGTTGCAAATGAGCTCTCTAATGGCTACAAATGATCTATTTGGTGGTTTCAAAAGAACTATGATGGAAACAAATGATCTCTTTGGTGGCTGCAAATGCTCTTGTTTGATGGTTGTAAATGAGCACTCCTTTGGTGGTTGCAAACACATTTATTTGATGGTTGCAAATGAGCACTTGGATGGATATATGTGAACACTTTAATGGCTACAAATGAGCTCTTTGGTGGTTGAAAAATCCTTTTTGATGGTTGCAAAATTCCTTATTTAACTTGTAAAAGCTTTATCCCTGACAAACAAATCACTAGTACACTAACTAGTTTAGTACCCCTACTTCTCTTATTTCGTATGAGATTTTAACATATAGATATAGGCACATAAACTAAATATATATACAATTAAAAAAAAGTAATCATGTAAAAAATGATTTAACATAGATCATTATACAAAAAAACTAGAAGCATATAGGAATAATGGAATGATGTATTTTATTAACTTGAATGAATGGAGGTGAACAATATTTAAAGGAATGGAATTGAATTAGGTCATGATGCAATTAAAATTGCTCATTCAGTGTAAGAGAGCCTAGTCAAGCTTAACTAGAGGAAATAACCCTTAGTTGGCCATGCTTACTCTCCTTAATTGAGTTACACTAACTCATGGCTTCAATTAACTAACTGAATGAACATGAAAAACTTTAAAATCATTCAAGAAAGGAGATGTATCTCATAACAACAAAAAATAAGTGCATGGAATCCTTGAACAATTGAGTAAACTCATGAGATTCACTCAATAACTCAAACTTGCAATGTTAGACCCTAAAGTCAAGGAAAATAAGCCCTAATTGAAAGAATTTGTTCTCATATGCCAAAATAGATTTTATGAGTTCTAAAAAAAGGCAAATAAGGTAGTTTAGGATCCTTAGAGTTTGGAAGTAAGATCTAGGGTGACTTATGTGGTCAATATGAGTGAGGTTTGGCCCATTAGATTCATGAAGTCAAGGTCTAAGTTAATAGGTAGGAGAATTATGCAATGGAGAAGGTATTTTACTCCAATAATTTTCCATAAACATCTTAATGTGTTTTCTTTGCTCTCCCCCCACTTTGACCATAAAAAATAACTTGTTCCAAGGTTGGAAATTGTGGACATTACATTGAGATATCAAGAAAGAACACCTTGAATTTATTTAGGTATCACTAAGATAATGATATTTTAAAGGGGAGGATCCAAAGCTCTTTAAATGCTTATATTAATATAATTTTCATGTTTTGACTTTATTTTATTGTAAAAAATGGTCATAATTAGCTTTTTGTTGAGATTTAATATTTTTAATACATTATTTTGTTAATGGCTTAGTATTATGCACTGTTGTGTGGAATGGATGCATGTGAGAACCCACACTAATTATAAAGGTCGTATTTGTGTAATTACATTCCTAATCCCCTTCCTTTTTCTCTAATCTCCTTGTATAAAATAATGTACATAAAATAACCACAAGTAAATAAACCCTTAGAATGATTTTTTATGCCTTGAAAACTTTAGAAAGTGAAAAGTAAAGGAGTCTCCTATGCTATATAAAATCAACTAAAGTTCACAATTCAAATAGTGAAAAGTAAAGGAGTCTCATAGGCTCTATAAAATTAACTAAAGTCCACAAGTCAAATAAAAACATGACAAGAAGAAATAAGATAAAATTAAAGAAAAATATGTGTCGAATAAAAGAGAAAATGAATGAAATGGGGAAACATGGCAAAGAGAAGTTGAAAAGTCATAAAATATATTCATTTACTTTGGCTAAAATTGTTTATTGAATTTTATCTAGCCTAACATTTGGAGTTCCAAAAGGGAAGAGGAAGATAATGAAAGCAATACCACTTGATTGACTTTTCTCATACATGCATATTCCTAGACAAGAGACCGCAACATTCATTGTCATTCCCATTTAGCCTCTCATAAATATAGATATCCCACATGAAAACATATTGTTGCACACATTTTCACATTTTGTTAAAGGGTATACTTATAAAAGAGGCATGGAATAATTTTGGGCAAACATCCTATTTTCCTTAAGATGAAGACATGAGCAACATTTGAGTATTTCAATGCAATGACACTCACAATTACAATAAGATTGGTAAGATCAACATTTTTTTATTACTATAAGTGTGATATATACTTTCCATTCTTCCTGGTATTGTTTGAAACATATATGGTTGAATTTCTCACATATTAGTGGGGGGGGGGGGGGAATTTTGCAAAATCGTAAAAGTTGAAAAGAAGAATCATGTAAGGAATTTATGAGTGAATTATTTCATTAATTATGGTTTCCTCATTTCTCTTTGTTGCATGGGTATACAAATTGAAAGAGAGAAATGGGCTACAACCAAATCCCCTTGTTTCTCCTTATGATTTAATGTGACTAAGATTTCATGTTTCATCTTTGACTTGACTAACATGACTTATTGTCCACTAGGAAGTTTGATTTTTGGAGTTTGTCTTTGATTTGTAAAGAGGCTTCATGTCTTATTCCTTACTTTGGGAACTATTATAATTAGTACTCGACTCTTTGATCTCTTAATGGTAGACTATGCCCTTGCATCTCACTTTAAAAGAGATAAATGTTTTTTCCCCTTGAGTCATGGGTGGTGTGAGGGGAAACGACTCAAATTTGATCGAATTTGTAATGATGTGTGGTGTCGGTGCTTGAAATCAACATTGAAAAAACTCTTGTAAGGGTGGTCAAGAGGGAAATGGGAATGTATACCAAGCTGATTTAGTCCCTAAAACCAATAATTAAGGATAGATTTGTTATAATAGTTAGTACAACTCTTCTACCTTATGGTATTAGATTTAATATAGGTTACTATGAAAGTGTTTACACCATGATTGGGGGTACTTCATGATATT
Source organism: Pseudotsuga menziesii (assembly GCA_001517045.1). Taxonomy (NCBI): domain Eukaryota; kingdom Viridiplantae; phylum Streptophyta; class Pinopsida; order Pinales; family Pinaceae; genus Pseudotsuga; species Pseudotsuga menziesii. Next base: position 102,592 of record LPNX010693603.1, read on the forward strand.
TTGGGTACATGGTGTTTGATTATCCCTTGGATGGCCCATGATGGATTTGCACATTGGAGGTGGCTTACCTAGTGGTTGCTTGGCCTCAATTGTATTCTTGCATGAAATTATTCGTTGGAGCATTGGAAATATTCAAACAACTTGGGACATTCTTCATGTTGGCCACATGTAGATTGGTTTCTTGCTTAAGAGTATGCCATACATTAGAGAAAATTTTGGAGGAGAGAATTGATTCTTAGATATCATAGGGTAGCTTGGATGTTTACATGGAGGAATGGAGTTGAATTGGGGATGCCTTAGTTTTGACATTACTTCTTATGGACCAAAATTTGTCGACAAATCGTTGGATATCAGACAAAACAATGGCCCAAATTCGATGATTTTGACTCAAAAAAATTGTCAGTGTAATTTCGACGGATATCTAGTGAATCGTAAAACATCATTTGTCTAACCATTGATATGCATTTTATCCCCAAAAAAAACATTTAGAAAAAAATAAAGGTGAATATGGAGCTTTATCCAACATACATACCTCTCAATCATGACTACCTTTGGTTTGCTATCCGACCATATCTGAAGTATAAATTTTGAATGTCCGACTGCATGTTCATCGGATATTCAACCACCATAGATTTGGATATCCGACCTTAAGGGCGAGGTAAAAGTCATTTTCCTGACTTTTATACATCGAATAAGAGACTACTTATTCGCCAGTTATGAGGACCCGCACATAATATAATGTATAATTCAACATTAGGGTGTCAGATCAGTGACGAAGCAGATTTGGATATCTGACCCATATGGAGAAGATGAGGTATATCTATCATGGAGACTAATGTGTCACATAATCGTCTTCTCGCATCCCTATATAACCTCCCAATACGTAGGATATTTGACAAATGTATAGTGTATCCGATGATGATCCCATGGTATTGACGACCAGTTCATTGGTTTTTTTTTGGGTGAAGTACGTCAACAATCCAACGATCTAAAAGCAATAAAAAAATAATTATGGAAGGTTTTAACTAAAGGTTTTGTCATTGTTTTTCGTCTAACAATTTTTTATTTCAATTGGGATTTAACTTTAATTTATGTGTTATCTATATTCTAGGCATCCTTAACAACATAAATTTTTTGACTTGGTATCACATTATAAGAGAGGAAAATGAAAAGAAAAAGAAAAAGTAAAAGTAAAAGTAAAAGGAAGGAAACTAAAAAACAAGTTAAGCAAAAAATATCAAAACAAATTTGGAAATAACTTTAGTTTTCAGAGCACACCAAGAATAACTGATACATCACATGTTAATTTGTTGTGAGAATGTATAATTGTCATCTCTCTTTCATTTGATGGTCATATTAATGGAACATAAATACACATGTAAACCATTTATATTCACCTGCCACCTAGTTTTTAACTGGAATAGTGGAAAGTGGGTAAATTGGTCATCAACTTGTTATTAGATAACAAATAGAATCTATGAAAAATAATATTCCTATTATGGCTTAGACCCTAAATTCCCATCAAATATGTTTCCTTTGTAGAACTAGATGGTATTCACTTTATTCACATACATTCATATCATGCATCAAACATGCATTCATTAGTTAACAGTCACAGGTCACTAAGAAGTTGTTTACTCATATTCAGTCAGTTGTAATTCCATAGCCTCAATTCATAATTTTTTCATGCTTTGTTTGTTGATGGAATAATTAGAGGTAGCACTTTCAACCTCAATATGCCATACTTTCGAGCAGTTCGATCATTTTCCTACAGTTCACATATTCTCAAATTTCCCACAGTTAATAGTAGTAGTCATATTAACATTGTCTCTAGTTTAACATGCCAAAAATAAAATGTTGTTATAAGAGGATTAAGGATTAATATGGGATTCACAGAGAAATCATGAGTACCATAGAGACCGATTAGAAAATACAACACAAGCGTATCCATATTTCGATTCAATGGTCACAAAGATGGGGTAAGATCACGATTTGTAATATAAATGTGTTTCACAACTAATAGCTTCATTTGTCATGATAGCTTCCTAACTCAAGATTAGGAGATACTCATTTATTACATACTTCTCCCTTTTAAGATTGTCTTGGGAACATAAGTGAAAAGGAAAACTATCATATCATGCATATCTTTAAGATATATATTTGACATCATTAATATGCATCCAATTAATGAGAAAGATAATCACATATTGAACATCAAATAAAACATTGAATGACTCAACTAGAAGGGGGGAGTTATTACATGTCATTGTTGTAGGCTGGAAAAGACACAATTGTCACCGATCAAATTAATCTAAAGGAGGACATATGTTTAAAGGAGAGAATATTTTCTACACATAGATCACAAACCCCAGAGATCTCATTCAATTCAACATTCCCACAAATAAATAAAATTATTGTAGATTGGAGGATGGAGGACATTGGGACCAGGATTCATAAAACAATCATGGATACCATAGATACTAAGCAACAATGTGGACACAGATAGATCCATATTTCCATTAATAGATGCCACACAGATGGTGCAAGAAGCTCATGATCTATGAAATAAATGTGCCACTGTGTGAAGGATCGCTTGACACAGATTTGTTGCCATCTTGTTTTTGTTGCTCATATGTATGTTTCTCAATACACCGCGACACTAATATATTTAGAAACACATTTGATTTTTAATATTCCGTGGGAATAATCAAAGAAAAAAAACCATACACAAGGCCATGATGAGACATAAATTGTTTCAATGTCATGAAGGAGTCTCACATGTTAGCGTGAACATCTATGACTTATGTATATGGGGAAGTAAATATGTTTCACACATTTCTCCCTCTAATATTTATGTTTGGAATGATATGAGAGCATAAATTATATCCAAAATAACATTGCAATAATCCCCCCTTGATATTTATTTGGGTAGGAAAGAAAAAATGATTAGAAAACTAACAACACCTTGACCACAATGAGGTGTAGAGAATCTCAAATGGAGATTTCTTCAAAATTTTAGCTTCTTAAAAACTAAAATATCCACACTAATATCTTTGGAACTTCTTATCCCCATGAAAATCCATGGTTCATTTTTTATTCTATGTGTCATTCTTCTCTCACCAAGCATAGCAGAAGATCCTTGGAATTATAGTGATAGGTACAACTTTATAGAGGATTTTAAACGACTTCATTGATGGACAATATAAATATGAATAAATACAATAAATTATGAAGGCCCTACCTTATTTGGGACCCGATACATTATTTATGGCAAGTTATTGGTCAAATGCAACAAAAAGCAGGTTCACCTCACCTTGGGAGGTCCAGAGAAGAAAAAACATAGCTTGGGGGAGGCTCGGGGCATGATAGTTGGAAAGTAAGAGAGATAATGGATGAGTTCCCTATCTTGGAGAGCTATTTTGGTGAAAGGACATCACTTGATGATGAAAATTGTACCATAAGGGAGCATTATGGCATCTTGATCAGGAATCTACTCTTGCAAGAGAAACACTTGGTGCAAAAGATGCATTAAAATAATTGTGAAATGACTTTATGGGACATTTACACATTATTTGAGGACAATCCACATATTTGGAGGAAAGTATTTTATATGGGGAAGCACAATTTAGCATGGATTACATGGTCCAAGTTGTTAAATATATATAAATAAATAATTAAAGCATACCCTAAAGAAGTATAATGATGGCATGTGACAAGTGAGCCTATTCAAAAGGTAAAATATATCTCAAGTCAATATTTTCACCAATATGCTAAAGAAGGATCAAATGTGAACTTACTTGCATGCTATAACATAAGTGCTAGGGTTCATGAGGACTCTTCAAGGGGCGTGTCAGGGTTCAAGGGGCTCTAAATTACATGAAATTAACACTAGGAAGGTGCATTGTATGCTGGAGGACATGGTTTGTGGATTAAAATATTATTTTCCTCTCTAAAATCCTAAAATACATGAAGTTGTAATTTGAGAAGATATGAGCCTATAAATATAAGAAAAACTCATTTGTTGATGACATCGTTGGAGGTGTGGGAGTTCCCCTCCAAGGTTAACTGAAAATATTTTGGGAGGAATAAGTTAAGGGGAATTTCAATGTGTGTTTCTTCATCTTTTTCTATGTTCTTGGGTTGATTTGTTGGTTGTGCATGACTTGTATAATCTACTAGAATAATCCTTGTAGAACATAATTTTTAACCAATAAGAGGGTGTTATAATTGAGGTGAAAACCTTCTTTCATATTGTTGTAATCATTATATATATGTGTGGGTGTGGGTGTGTCTTAATTAGTGTCATTCATTATATGTTGAGCACTTCCCTAATCTAGGTTGATGGTTAAGTGTGAATACACTTGTAGGCCCTTTAGATCTTTTGTGAAATCACACTTGATGAATGATGTGAGATGGAATGTCTCTACCCATGGTGAATACCTTGGGAACTAATGACACATCATTCAAAATATATGGGTTATAATATGTTTATAACCATGTGATGGGAATATTCTAGAAGAAATCCAAGATATATGCTTCTCTAGGCATAACTTTTTGAATGGTAGGTGGAGGCTAGAACTTGTTGAATGGAAAGTGGAGGCTAGAAAACTTTGAGGATGTTTTTGTGACCTTTCTTTTATACAACAACTCCTTTAGTTGCTTGATCACTATAATGATTTCATTTCTTTTTCATTTTGTGGAACCTTTGATATAGTCCTAACTTGCTTTGTATGACCTTAACCTCAACATTAGAATATTTACTGCAAGCAACATAATATATATATAAACCATTTAAATTCCTAATCTGTATGCAAAGCTAATCCTGAATAGAAACGAGATTGTGGTTAATCTATGATATAAGTTTGATGAAATATTTATTTTAATTGCAATAAAAAATATCAAATTCAAACTTGATGCAAATTCAAATACCTAATTATTTTATGGTTGTACTTGTATGATTTTCCTCTAATGTTGATCGAAAATATCTCCTCCAGTAATTGTTTTCCTAATTTAACCAACAATTAAATAGTCAACAAAAGAATAAAATAGATTAACAACATCTTTATGACTAATAAATAGGTAAAAATACTTGAGTGCATGAATACTTGGATGAGGTCCTCTCGATTTCGAGAATAAATAATTGGAGTAATTTAATATTGGAGCAAACCTCCCTCCACTTGGCCGAGTAGAAACAAAGTCAACATTAACTTTGTTGTTGCTCTATTGAATCGAGGTAGGTTTTCTCTAATATTATTCAAATACTAATTTATTCTCTACTGAACAGGGCCAACCACATGAAGGTGGAAGCTCTCATGGCCCTCCCCCTCGCTCACATCACTCTCAATTCCCCAGTACATAATATATATACTAGAAAATAGTTGAAAGAAACACATAAATATTCATGCATATATAGACACTAGGATAACAAAAAGTTCCTAAAGAAACATATGTGGTTTTGTACATAATGAAAAATATAGCAAACATGCATTAACATATATTAAAATTCATTCATTCATTCAACCATTCATTGATTCATAGACACATGATAATACTACATATGAATAAATTGTATCATAAAAAATATGTTTACATAATATGAAACAATATCGTTCTAAATATATAACAAGTAAAACAATTTTTTTCTTGATCTAATAGAAATAGTTGAAATCAACGCATCAAGGTTCATTCATAGACACTAGCATAACACAAACATTCATAAACACATATATGTGGTTTTGTACATAAAGAAACATCTAGTGAACATGCATTAACATATATTAACATTCATTAATTCATTCTATCATTCATTCACAGACACAAAATACTTTGCCTAAATAAATTGTATCAAAAAAATAAGTTTGCATATTACGAAACAATATCCTTCTAAAGATATAACAAATACCATAAAAAACATGTTTACATAATATCAAAGAGCAACATCGATATAATAATATACCAAGTACCATCATTTATTTCTTGATCTCTTTTCTTTTTTTAGGAAATCAACAAGGATGTTGGATGTTCCTTCTTCCCCTACATCTATCCTAAGATCTATATGCCTTACTGGATACCTATACAGACGTCGACGCAGTTGCAAGGTGGGAGGGGAATCAACTGCAATAAGAAAGAAATGTTAAATTGATATTTTAGTTATTATTATTACAAGTGTTTATTAATAAAAACAATAATAGAGTGTTTGTTCCCTGCTTTAGTAGTGGAGAAGATTGGAGTAGTTTTGGGCATGGAAATATGTTCCTCTTCTTGTCTGGCCTCATCATATACATTCTCTAAAGTTGAAACAAGAAAGGTTATCATTAATACGCCAATTGCAAATAAATATTTTTTATTGTAATACACAATACAAATTTGTTATAACACATGAAAGACCTCCAATAATGAGTTGAACATCGGTTGCAAGAGTCACTCCCCCATCACTGGGATCATGTGTTCCACTACTTGGGAAATTTTCATCCACATTGGTTTCCTGCTTAAAAGAAACAAAAATACATTACTTTATGGCTAGAAATAATAACCAATAAATTGCACAAATAATAAATAATAAATATTGTTGATTGCTTTTATTTACCTCGGTGTAAAGTTGGGTTTCGGAAGGTAGTGTTTTCCCCAATATTCTCTTTTATTTAACCAATGATTGATAGCCATGATAAAGCATGCTCGAGGCCTTCCTCTATAGGAGCCTCATTGAATTGTGCACCCTAAAATTTTGCATAAGTACATGATTTTTTATTCTTTAGTAATATTAAATTAATTTTTTTAACAATTTATAATTTGGATGCAATTTTTTTATACTTACAAATTGTGCATCCAATTTTGAGTAACCACTTGGGCCAATTTTATGATGCTCTTGTTTATCCATTCTAGCGTTGGTGGATTTGGATGTATCTGGGAGCCTATATTTAAAAGTTTCTAATACTTAATTATGTGTCGCCATGATAATAACTCATCATAATTACATTATTAAAAGTGTCTCATACCATCCTGATCTGGGTGGTCTCTTCCCTTCTTTTCAGAGCATATTATCCTTTTCATATTCCACGAGGGCCTTCCACTCCCTGTCTATAATTGCTAGAGGGTGTTCATACATAGGGTTGTTTTGCATATAAACCCCAAATTGTTCACTTGGATATTTTAAATATAAGATTGCCTTTGAGGTCACTCTGGTTTTGTTGAAGGTACCCTCATAGAACATGACATCTAACTTGTTGATAAGTTCATCCTTTAAGTTGGAACTTTATAAATTCCATTGTGTGTGTATGGTGGGACCAAATATTTCCAGGGTTAGTTCATTCATGCATCCATAAAATGTATCGTTTCCTGCTAAAAGATATTATTGTTAGTTTAGAATAATTGTTGATTATACGTAAATTTCAATTAGATTATACATAACAATTAAAAGAATTCTTAACTACCTGTAAGATTTTCTAATTTCATGGGGATGAGCTCATCGTCTACCAAAAATGTAACCAATAGTGTTCCCATGCTAGTGACACGAGAATATCCAAGAAAGCTTGCTTCAAATTCTGTGATGCAATCATGCTCTTCATCAACAACATCCTGTGCACATCCTTGCATGTGTTATTTAGGTTGGGGTGTACAACTGACATCGAACCTAAGGGGTCTATCGGTTTGAGTGATTGACATGTCAATGGATGGCACATTAATTGTGCTGGTACCAACGTTGACCCCTGTAGTTGTACCATGAGGATAATACTACTGTAAAAATCCTGTAAAAGAAAGAGTTTTTTTTATAAAGGATGGTATAATTAAAATCATAAATAAATAAATGGGATGATTAAAGATGATGCTTACTCCATAGTGTTTGATTTGGAACCCCACAATATTAATTGTATCACTTATCTCTTGTGTCTACGACTAAATCATAATTAAAGAAGAAAATTCCTTGTTTAATTTTATGACAAAATTCCTTATTGTTTGCATTGGGTCAAAGGAGAAAAATAATGTCTTTGTCATTAATCCCTTCCTCGGGAGCATCTGTGGACTACTCTGAGGCTGGTGCCTTCCCCTGTTATGCTATTGATCAACATGAAAGCTTACATCCTTATACATAATAAAAATACTAAGAATATTTTACAAAATAGACTATGGGGAAAGAAACAAGTATTTTAAGAGCATTAGGTAGAAGTAGTATTCTCATAAAGAATTTTAAATCGTAAGAAAAAGAAACTTTACTGCATAGATAATTTAGGACACAAAAACAGTCTAGCCATACTAAATAAAAAGGTATATTTGCGATTTATTTGAACATTATGATTAAATAAAAAAGGTCAACTTTTAAATTATGATGTAATTGAAGGAAACACAACATACGTAGGATTCATGGGAAGGCCTTGGGGGACACTATATTTACATACAATTATATTGATGTTTACCTGTTGCGAGGCTAGTTCCCTTCGACCGTGATCAACATGCCACAATATAAGAACCATGAATTATTCAGATGTACTTTGTTAATTGATAATAGGCATCACAACATATTATAGTAAATGGCAATCATAAAATATAAGAGTCGTTGCTTACAGGTTGGTCAAAGTAGTATATGTATCACCCCCCATAATAGCAACGTTTGTATCTATTCAATTCAAATTGTAGTCAATCAACAACTCTTTTCCTATAGCTATTGATTTTATTTCACATATTGTAACACCCCATATTTTGACTAGGCATGTTTATTGTCATATACACTGCACTTTTTGTTTGTTTGTTTATTGTCTGTTGGACTCAACTAGACTAAGTATGCTATATTTTGGCACATTAGACCTGATTATATGTTACTACTACTGATGGTGTTTCTATTCTTATGCTGATACTCTGAGTGTGATGTGAAAATGTTACCATTCTTATGAAATTTTACTATGATTATGTGATTTTGATGTCGTAGTTATCATGGGATTTCTTTCTTTCATAATGACATTGTATGTTTACTTATCGTCCTTGATGAAATATGATATATATGAATTGGTACGTGTATACCAACCCGTGATGTGAATGATTTAATGATTTTATGTGATGAAATGAATGGATATTGATGATATGGATCAACTATTGATTGGATAGAGATATTTGTTAGAAATGTATGGTTACAAAATACTATTATGCAGGACATAGGGGCTATGAGATAGTCAGTTACTTGATATGATATCAAGAATAAGTATGTGTTAAGAAATAAACCTTAGAAACAACAGGATAATATGATGACACAAACCGATAATCTCAATAACAACATAGCGTGATTTTTATAGGGTATAGACCCAATATGTTGAGAGGGATGGGGGTATTTCCCACCCTATGGTTTTTATGATACCTGAGGTTGTGGGAGGGTTGTGATGAGTCACAGTCCCCTAGATTTGTGATGAAAATGGTCAGATGCCTTCTAGGAGGGGTTGGGTCCATTGTTTAGCCGACGCTAACACGCTCAGTTTTTATATGGGTCTGGGTCGGTGAAGTCGACACCACATATTTACTAGCAGATGATGGATAGGGATGATGCAGAAGTAGGATATGATGGGAGGATGTGTTAGCCAATATTGTGGGGAATTGGGGGTTATATGATAGTATGTAGTGGTAGTAGGTATCCCTCCCATGAACACAACTGATTAATTGATTACTATAAATCTAAGCATAATGATGTTAAATCTTGATTATTTAAACCATTTCATAGCTCATATTGATAAAATGATTATGTTAAGTATCTATGACTATTACATATGAATTGTTATTTTTAATTAACATATACGCATAGGAAGTACATACTTACTTATAGTACATATCTGATATATGCATGCACTGGCCATGCATGCATACTTTGTATATATATGCTAGTATCGTTATATAATTACTCAGAAGGTTAAATCGTTGTGTAAGTTGTTACAAAATAGTAAGTTATTATACATTGATAATGAAAGTTAATATTTGTAAAGTATGTATTAAACTAGTTAATTAGTGTTCCTTAAATTGTATATGAGCACTACAATAAATGATTTATTAAGTGTTGTTTGTTGAAATTATTGTCAGAAATTGTCGTAAATAAGCATGAACGTTGTTCCATATTCGACATTAAAATTGTACTATTGAATTATTAATTACAATTAGTTTTACCCTTAAGGATACTTGTCTAAAGGTGTAAAAGTATTGTGTTGGTAATTTGTCACTTAAAAACTAAACAAACAATTAATGATTGTTTTATTATTATTATTATTACTATTTATTCAATAATGATTATTGTTATTATAAATATCATTATAAATGATTTTGTTATTTTAAACTATTGTGAAATAAGTAACTTCATAATTCTAGTCAAATTAATTATTTCAATATCCATATTATTCTGCCTCCTTGGATAAGTGGAATAATATTATTAGTTTAAACAAATTGGGAGTGAATTGTCCAAATCAAATAATATTATATTAATATTATATAAATATTTAAACAAATTTGGAAATCATAACATCCTTGCCAAATTAGATTTTTACTAAGTAATCAAGACATTGAAATCTTTGTTATGTTAGGTCATGCTGATTAATTATTATTTTATCCTAAAAACATTTAAAACATAAGTGGTAGATGGATCCGTCGATTAAGAAGATAAGCCTCGTAAAAGAAACTCAATAGTGATCATTTATAAGAATTAGTAAATAATTGGAGTCATCCTGACATAACTAACTTAATGAACACTATTGTTTGATCTAATGGAGAGAAAAACAAGATCAAGAAGATAAGCCTCGTAACAGAAACTCAGTAGTGATAATTTATAATAATTAGTAAATAATTGGATTCATCCTGACATAACTAACTTAATGAACAGTATTGTTTGATCTATTGGAGAGAAAAACAAGATAAACATATTAAAATACTAAATTGTCTTTGATAACAGAAAGGGGATTAATGGGTTTGGGTCTCAAGGAGATAGGGGGAGGGCGGTGGAGTAAGGCTGAAGGAAGCATAAGGAAGATGGTTTATAGGAAAGGTTGGGGAGGGTAGTCGGGGATCTTCGATTTGGTTTTTTGGGGAAAAAGAAATTTGAAAGGGAAGGGAAAAACCTTATTGAAGAGAGGAAGGGGAAAACTCTTGTTCGGTAACTTAATGAACATTATTGTTTGATCTAATGGAGAGAAAAAAAGATCTGATAAACATATGAAAATACTAAATTGTCTTTAATAATAGAAAGGGAATTAATGGGTTTGGGTCTCAAGGAGATAGGGGGAGGGCGGTGGAGTAAGGCTGAAGGAAGCATAAGGAAGATGGTTTATAGGAAAGGTTGGGGGGATTAGTGAGGGATCTTCGATCTGGGTTTTGGGGGGAAAAATAAATTTGAAAGGGAAGGGAAAACCTTATTGAAGAGAGGAAGGGGAAAACTCTTGTTCGGTAACCAGAGCAAGGAAGTTATTATTGGAATTATCGGTTTGTGGGCTTGGGGGCTAGGAATTCTGTCGATTTTCTAGGGCTAGCACGATCATAGGTGGTCGGAAAGGTAGTTTATTCAGTCGGTTACTAAGCACTAAGGAGGGTAAGTTGGAAAATTCTACTAGATCAAGGGATGCCTTGTACTATCTCCTATCATAAGGTATTCTTCTTGTTATTTATTAATTTATCCTATTCTAACTTATGTTGAAATATGCACAAAGAAAATCCTATTATTTAGTATAAAATATTTTCTTATTTGAAAATGGTATGTTGAAAATGACTAGAATTAGAAAAATAAATAGACTTGAATAAACTATCAAACTATTATAAAATAGATCAAACAACTTAGTTTTTTATTGAAATTTGCAGAAAATAGCTTAGAATGATGTTAATACATATCAAGGTTAGCCGAGAATGGACTTAGTGTTCTGCTGCAAACCATTGCAAAGTACTATATGTGGTATCAGAGCCACTTGCTCAAACACTTAGACCGTAAGGGCATTTTTATTTCAAAAAAAGAGAGGGGAGAATAGTACTAAGTAGGAAATGATTGATATACTAGAATGGGAAAACTATTAAACATCCCCAAACTTATTTTTTCAAATTGTTGTAGCATTGAATTACATGCCAGAAACAAAATAGCCAGTAGTTAGAAAATTTATATGTAGGATAGAAGAAATGAACGTTCAACAATAACATTGAATAGTCGTAAAATATATAATTCAGAAAACAATGAATAGTCGTTAAATATTATTTTATTATATAGAGAAACAATTAAGTCAAAATTTCATGCTTTTTTGTAGAACAAAAGACAAAAAAAGAAAACAGAAATGTTGCCGATTAAATGATTCAAGTAGCTAAGTAAATAATATAATTATTGAAGTTTGTTATCCAGACAATGACTATCAATCCCTATATTACTCTACCACTCGATCAGATCACCATTAAAACTTACAACCTTAAGTATAAAACCGACTCAGAATATGAGTAACATACATATTACCCCAATCGAAAAATAATCTTTTATGAAGAGAGTGTTGAAGAGTGTAATCTCACCCGTAGTTAGTTAGTGAGTTAGGTCACCCATGGTATTTACTCGCCTATGGTATTCACCCATTATTAATCTTGCACATTGATCTAGTAACTAAGAATCAATCTCATCAAAGAATAATCAACAAATACTCATGAAATGGTGTTAATCGGAACCATAATGGTTTCCTCTCTCTATATTCAATAAAAAATGAGTGGTTACAATAACAATGTCAAGCAATAGCTTGAATCCATGAAGAATTCGAATACCTAAGGAGACAATTCGAAATCAATGAGTGAGTCTGGCTTAACTGACTCTTAGCCATTCAATCACACTCAGTTAACCACTTGACCAAAACCCTAATTGAATCACCAAACCCTAACTGAAGTCGGAATGCAATAAATGACTGAATCTCAACTGAAGGAGATCAAACACATGTCATAGCAAGCCAACCATCAAGTGCTAGTGCTCCATGACTTCAATGAACCCCGATGAGGTTAACTGAAGCTAAACTGACCATTAGAAGTTGGTGGAGGCGCCCTGTTGACTCCAGATCATTAAATAATAATAAATAATCATTAAATAATATATTTAATGAGAGGAGGCACCTTAACTGACTGGTTGAACTGATTGTAACCACCAGTTAGCAATTAGGTGCATTAATATCACTCAGATCACCCCGAAGTGCTCTGGTTAGACTCCTTGACTGTAGGAGAAGGCTAAGTTAGCCTCCTTGACTGTAGGTAGGCGTGGGTGTGACTGAATGATGGAAATTAATGCTCCACTGATGTCAATTAATGTCAATTATACTTAGGATAGTGGTTTAACTAGGCCAATTTGACCAAAAAGAGTGTGTATGATGGTAAATGTCTCCAACACCCCCCCTTAAGCTATACCCATGAAGAGTTAGAAAACATAGATGCATAAAAATGCTAGAGCCCTGGAAACAAAGGCCATAGGTCACCCTGTACAATAAATTAACTGCTTAATATAACCAAGGAAATGGGGAAAACCTCATGGGAAAAATACCCCCCCTCAAACTAAGCAGTAAATTAAGAATTGGTTCTTCTATGCAGCAAAATCCTGAGACTGTGCATGTGAACCTATGAATCCAAACTAAATGAATATGTCTGGAGGAATCTTTCACTTTGGAAGAAGAACAATGCACTCAAATGAATCAGAAATATAAACAACTGCACAGTGAAAACTGGACCCATGTAGAGCAACTGAAATCATCTGAAGAGAGAGCAAAGGTTCTTGAGGATTCAAACCATGTGTGGAACACTCAAGAAACTGATATGTTGCAGCCTTGAACAGCAAACCATGAGTGGTAAAATCAGCCCCAATTTTTAGGAGCAAGTGTCCAAGTAGATGCAGTATGTCTTCCTCTTTACTAGTTCTGTGAGGAGATGAGCATGTGACCAAAGGTAGAGAATCCCTGGGACTCTGGAGAGTGAATGCTTGAGCTCCATAATCTTATATAGCTTCAGAAATATCTAATGATTCACAAAATAAAATATCAGCAACCTCATAAGAGGAAACTAACACCAAATCCCCAGCAGCAAAATTGAAGAAGAACTGCGGTACTTGATTTTTCACACCGGAATTGGTGAGAGCAACTACAAGCATGGCTGAAAGCTCTTGGATTTTAAAATATGAACAAAATAATATCAAATCAGAATGTAAATAAGATCTAAATAATTTCACAACAAATCCAAAACTGTGAAATGAAATCAAATCCCCAGCAGTAGTTTTGAAGGAGACTTGCGGTACTTGTTTCTTCACACCATTGATGAGAACAGCTACAAGCAATACTGAAGGTTTATGAACCTGAAATTTTGAACCAAGAAATATCAGATTAGATCCAAATAAGATCATATCAGATCCAATAAGGTTCATATCAGATCCAAAATTATGGTCAACCGAGACGGTGGATGCACAGTGTCCTTCTTCTTCAAAATTCTGAATTTTGGTGCATGCAATCCTGCAGTATTTTGCTGGAAGATCTAGATCATGGGGAGCAAATGTGTCACTCTTATAATCTGATATTTCTTCCAAAATATCCAAGTTTTTACATATTTGCACACCAGCAACAACATTAGAGGGAGAAAAATCAAATTTCTCTTCACTTTCGGAAGCAATTATTGGTAAATTTTGCACAGAATTCAAAGGAAAATCACCGGTGAATGTTTGCATGGAAGTGTGGCAGCATTTTTCTTCAATATTAGAGATTTGAATGTCTTCTTCTGTTTTGGAAATATGAGAAGATGAGATATCAGAGATCTCATGAACTTTCGGAGCATCAGGAGAAGGAGTCACTGCATGGAGACTTTCTTCAATTCAAATTGACTGTGTAGAAGATTCTGCTTCATCTTCATCTTGAACAACTTCATCAGAGAGAGTAGAGGCTGAGAATTTTGAGTAAAGAAATCTTGTGGTGCTAGCTATGATCTCCAAAGTACTATTATGATCCTCATTATGCTTGCCAAAGGTTATGTCCAATTTTGTCCAGACTTCATTTGGGTATTCAACAGAACCAATAAGGCAGTACAAGCTAGGAGAAAGGGCCAGACCTATTGCTCCAAAAGCTCTGTCACCGTCATTTAGCTAGTCATTCTCACTCTCATAAGAATCTTTTCCAAGTCCAATAGACACCTCATAGAGACCTCGTCTCTTCAGAGATGCAATCATCTTCAACTTCCATTGCGAATAGCTTGTGAATGGGGTGAGAAGAGGGATTGATGAGTCCATTCGAAGTTGTACCTGTTAAAACCTGCAAATCAAAACAAAAGAGGCACTGTAAGGTCGGACAACCTGCACATTCTAGGCTTTCATCACACCCAACATAGTCAATCAAGCAATCTTGATCAATAAGTTCTTTACTTGGGATATTGAGTGGTAAGCCTTGGCTTCTGGTGTAGTGCTGGATTTTTGAGCTATTGCTCAAATTTCATGGAGAAATCTGTCAAAAAGCTTGTTTTTGAGAGATATATCTTTGATCTACCGTATGCTCTGATACCATATTAATCTTGCACATTGATCTAGGAACTAAGAATCAATCTCATCAAAGAATAATCAACAAAAACTCATGAAATGGTGTTAATCGAAACTAGAATGGTTTCCTCTCTGTATATTCAATAAACAATGAATTGTTACAATAACAATGTCAAGAAATAGCTTGAATCCATGAATAATTCGAATACCTAAGGAGACAATTCAAAATCAATGAGTGAGTCTAGCTTAATTGACTCTTAGCCATTCAATCACACTCAGTTAACCACTTGACCAAAACCCTAATTGACTCACCAAACCCTAACTGAAGTCGAAATGCAATAAATGACTGAATCTCAACTGAAGGAGATCAAACACATGTCATAGCAAGCCAACCATCAAGTGGTAGTGCTCCATGAATTCAATGAACCCCGATGAGGTTAATTGAAGCTAAACTGACCATCAAAAGTTGGTGGAGGCGCCCTGTTGACTCCAGATCATTAAATAATAATAAATAATCATTAAATAATATATTTAATGAGAAGAGGCACCTTAACTGACTAGTTGAACTGATTGTAACCACCAGTTACCAATTAGGTGCATTAATATCACTTAGATCACCCCCGGAGTGCTCCGGTTAGCCTCCTTGACTGTAGGAGAAGGCTAAGTTAGCCTCCTTGACTATAGGAAGGCGTGGGTGTGACTGGATGATGGCAGTTAATGCTCCACTGATGTCAATTAATCTCAATTATACTTAGGATAGTGGTTTAACTAGGCCAATTTGACCAAAAAGAGTGTGTATGATGGTAAATGTCTCCAACACCCA
Source organism: Pseudotsuga menziesii (assembly GCA_001517045.1). NCBI lineage: Eukaryota > Viridiplantae > Streptophyta > Pinopsida > Pinales > Pinaceae > Pseudotsuga > Pseudotsuga menziesii. The sequence goes on from LPNX010693603.1 coordinate 118,881, forward strand.
TAGTATTGTTTTTTTGTATTTCCTATTTAATAATATGTTCTTAATAATGAGAAGGCATTCAATCTGCCCATTGTGCTTCTTCGGCTTCATTGTTTTCTTTTACATGGTATCATATATTACGACCTGATCTGTCCATTGTTGGGGTAATGTTTTTCACAGAGTGAAAAGCACTCTCACTCAGAAGCCATTTGGAAGCGACTTGCCTCATGAGCTAGGGAAAGCTATTTTTTTTTCTATTTTCCAGATCTGATTTTTGGGTTTTTATGTTTTTTGTTTTTCCCTAACCATAAAACAAAAAAAATGTGGATATAATTTCTTTGAGAGCTCCATTGCCACATTCTAGGGTTCAATATTTTTTTTCTAGCCAACATTTAGCAATAATTCATTTGGAGTATCTGCCTGCAATAGAGACAAAAACGTGGAGATTGTTTCCAGGCATGGAACACTACATTTTGTTGAAGGAAGCGCCCACCATGACTGCTCAGATCACACTTTTTTTTTTAACCGAATAGTCGGGGGTGTTACCAATAGAGGACACTGCTCCTTTTACATACTGGAAAAGCGGTGCCACCGCCTCTTATGCAGAGGAGAAACGCGGTGCTACCCCACTGGTGGTTTCTGAAAAAAAGCGGTGAACTACATGGTCCTTAGCCAATCTCTGGAACCGTTCCCCCCACCGCCCATTGCCATTGCACCAGGAGCGGTGCTTGATTTTTGTTCATTAAAAAAAAGAGGGGAAAGATGGCTAGTACTAGCTCTTTGAAGCCGATCTCCGGACCCATTTTGATCGGAGCTAACTATGAGTTTTGGTCTATAAAAAAGAAGACATTTCTGCAACTCAACAAATGTTGGGATATGGTGGAAACCGAGTTCAAAGAACCTGAAGCGATTTCTCTGGCCGCAATGAATAATGCCCAGAAGAATGCTCTTGAATCTCGCTGAGATTGAGATCTCATAGCCACATGGACGATCCAAATTTGCACCTAGGAGTCCATTTTTCCACAGATATCACGATATACCAGCGCATATCAAGCTTGGAATATGCTTGCATCGACCTACAAGGGAACCGAATGCGTTAAAACGGTAAGACTGCAAACCCTACGCCTTCAATTTGAAAGTTTGAAGATGAAAGAGTTAGAAACTATGGATTAGTTCATGACTAGGGTTTCGGGTATTGTGATCCAATTCCAAACATATGGTGAATCGCTAGAACAAAAGATCGATGTTCAAAAGATTCTTCGGTGTCTCACCAAGAAGTTTTCTATGGTAGTGACTGCCATAGAAGAAGAAAAAGATCTGTCTAAGTTCACCCTAGAAGATTTGACTAGATCTTTTCTATCTCATGAAGCGTGATTCACTCAATAAGAAGAATCGTTGACCAATGCATTCAACACCCAGGCTTCCCTCAATAGAGGTAGAGGCATAGGAGGATGAGGTAGAGGAAGAAGAGGCTGAGGGTCTTGAGTTACAAAAGATAGAACCAATCACAATCATGAACACTCAGATCAATCAGAACACTCTCACAACTCTCAAGGTCAGAGGGGGAGAGGCAAGAGATGAACCAATATGTCCAATGTTCAGTGTAACTACTGCAAGAAGTATGGGCACTATGAATGAGAATGCAGAAAGAAGCAAGTTGACCAGACCAGAACAATAGCAGAGCTAATGTCTCCAAAGAAGAAGAAGGATCATTAGAGGTGATGTTTTTGTCTTATTAAGCAACTGAAGAACACTGTAACTCAAATATATGGTTACTAGATAGTGGTTTCAACAATCACATGACAGGTAACAAGTCACTATTCTCCAGTTTGGATTCCTCTGTTGTCACGAATATCAAGCTAGGAGATGACTTTCTGGTTCCAACAAAAGGAAAATGTACTATTCCTATACTTAATAAGCAAAATGAAAAGAAGATCATTCATGAGGTGTTTTATGTACCTCGTTTGAATGTAAATTTGATCAGTATCGGTCAATTACTTTTTAACCAATATGATGTTAGGTTTCATGATACATATTGTGCTATCTATAATAAGCCTCCCAGTAAGAGACTCATAGTTAAAGTTGAAATGACCAAGAATGGAATATTTCCTCTTAGTATTAGGAGTGCCAACCTTCCACAGCTTGTAGCTCATACAATTTCCAGTCAAGATGAATCCTGGTTATGGCACTGTAGATTCGGACATCTTCCCTTCAAGAGTCTCAATCTGCTGCACAAACAATCAATGGTCAAAGGATTACTGATTATTCATGAACAATCCAGCATATGTTAGGATTGTATCACTGGTGAACATCATAGGGACAATTTCCCCACTTCCCCATCTTGATCCAAAGAGAAACTTGAGTTAGTTCATACAGACCTTTGTGGAGCCATGCAAACCCAATCCATAGGAGGTCGTTTTTATTTTTTGACCTTTATCGATGATTTTAGTAGGAAAACATGGATTTATTTTCTCAGGAACAAATCAGAGACCTTCTCCAAGTTTAAAGAGTTCAAGGCTCTCATTGAGAAGCAGTTTGGAAAGTCCATTAAAATGCTTAGGTCAGATGGTGGAGGTGAATATGATTCACATGAGTTTTCATACTTTTGTAAGCAGCATGGCATCCTATAAACAAATGGTAGGTAGTTTAATGTTGAAATATGCACAAAGAAAATCCTATTATTTAGTATAAAATATTTTCTTATTTGAAAATGGTATGTTGAAAATGACTAGAATTAGAAAAATAAATAGACTTGAATAAACTATCAAACTATTATAAAATAGATCAAACAATTTAGTTTTTATTGAAATTTGCAGAAAATAGCTTAGAATGATGTTAATACATATCAAGGTTAGCTGAGAATGGACTTAGTGTTCTGTTGAAAACCATTGCAAAGCACTACATGTGGTATCAGAGCCACTCGCTCAAACACTTAGACCTTAAGGGCATTTTTCTTTCAAAAAACGGGAGGGGAGAATAGTACTAAGTAGGAAATGTTTGATATACCAGAATGAGAAAACTATTAAACATCCCCAAACTTATTTTTTCAAATTGTTGTAGCATTGAATTACATGCTAGAAACAAAATAGATAGTAGTTAGAAAATTTATATGTAGGATAGAAGAAATGAATGTTTAACAATAACATCAAATAGTCGTAAAATATATAATTTAGAAAACATAGACATAGTTAAATATTATTTTATTATATAGAGAAACAATTAAGTCAAAATTTCATGCGTTTTTACAGAATAAAAGACAAAACAAAGAAAACATAAATGTTTTCGATTAAATGATCCGAGTAGCTAAGTAAATAATATAATTATCGAAGCCTGTTATCCAGACAATGACTATCAATCCCTATATTACTCTACCACTCGATCAGATCACCATAAAAACTTACAACCTTAAGTATAAAACCAACTCAGAATACGAGTAACATACATATTACCCCAATCGAAAAATAATCTTTTATGAAGAGAGTGTTGAAGAGTGTAATCTCACCGGTAGTTAGTTAGTGAGTTAGGTCACCCATGGTATTTACTCACCTATGGTATTCACCCATAGTATTGTTTTTTTGTATTTCCTATTTAATCTGTTCTTAATAATGAGAAGGCATTCAATCTGCCCATTGTGCTTCTCCGGCTTCATTGTTTTCTTTTACATGGTATCAGAATTTACGGCCTGATCTGTCCATTGTTGGGGTAAGCCTTTTCACAGAGTGGAAAGCACTCTCACTCAGAAGCCATTTGGAAGCGACTTGCCTCAAGAGATAGGGAAAGCTATTTTATTTTTTTTCTATTTTCCAGATCTGATTTTTGGGTTTTTTTGTTTTTTTGTTTTTCCTTAACCATAAAACAAAAAAAAATCATGGATATAATTTCTTTGAGAGCTCCGTTGCCGCATTCTAGGGTTCAATTTTTTTTTCCAGCCAACATTCAGTAAGAATTCATTTGGAGTATCTTCCTGCAACAGAGACAAAAATGTGGAGATTGTTTCCAATGGCTCACTACATTTTGCTGAAGGAAGCGCCCACCCTGACTACTCAGATCACACTTTTTTTTTACTGGATAGTCGGGGCCGTTACCAATAGAGGACACCTCTCCTTTTACATACTAGAAAAGCGGTGCCACCGCTTCTTATGCAGAGGAGAAACGCAGTGCTACTGCACTGCTGGTTTATGAAAAAAAGCAGTGAACTGCATGGTCCTTAGCCAATCTATGGCACCATGCCCCCCACTGCCCATTGCCATTGCACTAGGAGCGGTGCTTGATTTTTGTTCATTAAAAAAAAGAGGGGAAAGATGGCCAGTACCAGCTCTTTGAAGCCGATCTCCGGACCCATTTTGATCGGAGCTAACTATGAGTTTTGGTCTATAAAAAAGAAGACATTTCGACAACTCAACAAATGTTGGGATATGGTGGAAACCGAGTTCAAAGAACCTGAAGCGATAGCTCTGGCCACAATGAATAATGCCCAGAAGAATGCTCTTGAAGCTCGCTGAGACCAAGATCTCACAGCCACACAAATTTTCACTGAGGAGTCCATTTTTCCACGGATCTCAGGAGATACCAACGCATATCAACCTTGGAATCTACTTGCATCGACCTACAAGGGAACCGATTGCGTTAAAATGGTAAGACTGCAAACCCTACGCCTTCAATTTGAAAATTTGAAGATGAAAGAGTCAGAAACTGTGGATCAGTTCATGACTAGGGTTTCGGGTATTGTGACCCAATTCCAAACATATGGTGAATAGCTAGAACAAAAGATCGTTGTTCAAAAGATTCTTCGGTGTCTCACCAAGAAGTTTGCTATGGTGGTGACTGCCATAAAAGAAGAAAAAGATCTATCTAAGTTCACCCTAGAAGAGTTGACTAGATCTCTTCTATCTCATGAAGTGCAATTCACTCAAGAAGAAGAATCGTTGATCAATGCATTCAGCACCCATGATTCCCTCATTAGAGGTCGGGGTAGAGGAGGATGAGGTAGAGGAAGAAGAGGCCAAGGGTATTGAGTTACAAAAGACAGAACCAGTCACAATCATGAACACTCAGAGAAATCAGAACACTCCAACAACTCTCAAGGTCAGAGGGGAAGAGGCAAGAGATGAACCAATAAGTCCGATGTTCAGTGTAACTACTACAAGAAGTATGGGAACTATGAACGAGAATGTAGAAAGAAGCAAGTTGACCAGAACAATAACTAGAGCAATAGCAGAGCCAATGTCTCCAAAGAAGAAGAAGGATCATTAGAGGTGATGTTTTTGTCTTATCAAGCAACTGAAGAACACTGCAACTCAGATCTATGGCTACTAGATAGCGGTTTCAACAATCACATGATAGGTAACAAGTCACTATTCTCCAGTTTGGATTCCTCTGTTGTCACGAATATCAAGCTAGGAGATGACTTTCTGGTTCCAGCAAAAGGAAAATGTACTATTCCTATACTTACTAAGCAAAATGAAAAGAAGTTCATTCATGGGGTGTTTTATGTACCTCGTTTGAATGTAAATTTGATCAGTATAGGTCAATTACTTTAGAACCAGTATGATGTTAGGTTTCATGATACATATTGTGCTATCTATAATAAGCCTCCTAGTAAGAGACTCATAGTTAAAGTTGAAATGACCAAGAATGGAATATTTCCTCTTAGTCTTAGGAGTACCAACCTTCCATAGCTTGTAGCTCATACAATTTACAGTCAAGATGAATCATGGTTATGGCACTGTAGATTCGGTCATCTTCCCTTTAAGAGTCTCAATCTGTTGCACAAACAATCAATGGTCAAAGGATTACTGATTGTTCATGAACAATCCAACAGATGTTAGGATTGTATCACTGGTAAACATCATAGGGAAAATTTCCCCACTTCCACATCTCGAGCCAAAGAGAAACTTGATTTAGTTCATATAGACCTTTATGGACCCATGCAAACCCAAGCCATAGGAGGAAGTTTTTATTTTCTGACCTTTATTGATGATTTTAGTAGGAAAACATGGATTTATTTTCTCAGGAACAAATCAGAGACCTTCTCCAAGTTTAAAGAGTTCAAGTCTCTCACTAAGAAGCAGTCTGGAAAGTCCATTAAAATGAGCAGGTCAGATGGTGGAGGTGAATATGATTCAAATGAGTTTTCAGACTTTTGTAAGCAGCATGGCATCCAGAGATAGTTCACTACCAGATACACTCCACAATAGAATGGAGTTGCTGAACGAAAGAACAAGACCATTATGAACATGGCCCGTAGCATGCTGTCACACAAGAAAATGTCAGATGAGTATTGGGATGACGCTGTTGGATGTTCAGTCTACTTGCTCAACATATCACCCACAGTGACTGTCCAAGACAAGATTCATGAAGAAGCATGGAGTGGCACTAAGACTATTGTCTCACATCTCATAGTCTTTGGTTCTATTTCCTTTGCGCATATACCTGATGAGCTCAGAAGAAATTTAGACAAGAAAAGTGAGCGCTGCATTTTCACTGGTTATAGTGAACAACACAAGGCATACAAGTTGTATAATCCTGTCACCAAAAAGCTTATGGTGAGCAGAGATGTAAAGTTCATTGAAGACAAATGCTGGAGTGATCCTTCAGACATACAACATGAAGAGCGGCTCACATCAGCAAGATCTACCTATCAGACTTCCAAGTTTGGAAGTACAATAGCAAGAAGAAGCAGCAGACGGTCCACCACAGAACCAGAAAACCAAAAGCTTGAGAGAGTTATATAAACAAACTCCAATTCTTGATGAGCAAATTCAGTTTTCTCTCTTCTCCTGTTAGCCCACATCTTTTAATGAAGCAGTGAAGGATGCATAGTGGGTAAATGCTACGAATGAAGAGATTGATGCAATAGAGAAAAACTAGACTTGGGATCTTGTTGACATCCCTGCAGACAAAACTGGTATTGGAGTCAAATGGGTTTATAAGACCAAATTGAATGAAAAAGGAGAACTTGAAAAGCACAAGGAAAGGTTGGTTGCCAAAGGATATGCACAGACGTATGGTGTAGATTATGATGAAACCTTTGCTCCTATAGCAAGGATGGATACCATCAGAGCTGTACTTTCCATTGTAGCACAAAATCAATGGCCTGTGTACCAAATGGATTTGAAATCTTCCTTTCTTAATGGAATTCTTGAAGAAGAAGTTTATGTTGACCAGCCACCCAGTTATACTCTCAAAGGTCATGAAGACAAAGTGTATAAGCTGAAAAAAACCTTGTATGGTCTAAAACAAGCTCCACAAGCTTGGTACAGTAGGATTGACTCCTACCTCATTAACAATGGTTTCAGCAGAAGCATCAATGAGCCCAATCTGTGTGTCAAAACAAAGCAAGGTAAAATATTGATGGTATGTCTTTATGTTGATGACATGATTTGCACTGGTAATTTGATGCTTGAAGATTTCAGGTCAGTCATGAAAAATGAATTTGAAATGACTGATATAGGACTGATGAAGTACTTCCTTAAACTGATAAAGGTATTTTTATCTTCCAGCATAAGTATGCTACTAATATTTTGCAGAGATTCAGAATGGATAAATGTAAACCAACAGAAACCCCCATAGCTCTTGGCACCAAGTTAACCAAGAATGATGATGAACCAACAGTAAATAATACATTCTATAAACAAATGGTAGGCAATTTAATGTACTTGACTGCAACTAGACCTGATTTGATGTATGTTGTCAGTCTTATTTCCATATTTATGGAGTCTCCCAAAGACTCTCACTGGAAAGTTGAAAAAATAATTCTGAGATATGTTGTAGACACACTTGGATATGGCCTATGGTACACTCATACACCAAACAATACTCTCACAGGGTACACTGATAGAGATTTTACAGGTAGTCTTGATGATAGGAAAAACACACCTAGTTATGCTTTCCATTTGGGTACAAATCTGATCTTTTGGGCATCTCAGAAATAGCCCGTTGTGAGCATGTCTTCTGCAGAAGCAGAATATGTAGCAGCCACCACAGCAGCTTGCCATGCAGTTTGGCTAAGAAGACTCTTAAAAGATATGGGACACACTGCAAAAGATCCCACTTCTATTTTCCGTGATAATAGCTCTGCAATACAGTTGTCTAAACATAATTTATTTCATAGAAAAAACAAACACATTGACACTCGCTATCATTTCATTCGTGAGTCAGTCAATGATAGACAAATTTCTTTACTGTTTTACGGCTTTAAGGAGCAGTTGGCTGACATGTTCACCAAACCATTGGGAACATCTGCATTTGTATATCATAGAAAGAACTTAGGCATAGACAATGTTGAAGATGTACTACCAGTTGAGATTAAGGGGGTGTGTTGAAGAGTGTAATCTCACGTGTAGTTAGTTAGTGAGTTAGGTCACCCATGGTATTTACTCTCACCTATGGTATTCACCCATGGTATTGTTGTTTTGTATTTCCTATTAAATTTGTTCTTAATAATGAGAAGGCATTCAATTTGTCTTTTCTTTTACAAAGAAGCAACCCATATGTCAAATACAATGTTGTTTAGGCACGATAGTTTGATTGGCATGTACCCAATAAACAAAATAGATAGGGAAAAATGTGTGGTCTATAAGAGGGAGGGAGGGAGAGAGATGCCATTATGAAGGATCTCTGCTCTAGAGATAGAAATATTTCCATACTTGCAGCATTCCCAATGATGGAATCCATATTGGTATGAGCCTATAGATGAAAGGTAGTTTTACCTAAACCTTGTTTCTTTACATTGACCCCACCTGCCAAAGCTGTAAGCAGTGTGCAGCGCACCTGCATGTATTTATTGAATTAAATATGCATTAACATCCACTCAATTCTATACCTCTATATAAATGGACTATTAAATTACCAAGCTAGAATGGTGAATCCTGGTCAAGAAGATGAAAAAGAGGGAAAATCTAAACTTCAGAAAAAAGATAGAATAGACAAAACTTCACTATTTCTAGGCAAACCTTAAAGCCAACAATATCTGGGGTAACGCCTGGCAAAAGAACTAAATTTTGCTGATAAGATTGTGATTGCAATGCAAGCAACTGAAGTCACTTAAAAGCAACAGTTTCAACCATTCTAGGCTTTTCAGTTTCTACCGATTTACTACTTACTAGCCGAATGCACTTGCAATAAAACATATTTAGAATCTGAGCACTACATGTGGTATGGAATTGACCCATTTAAACCAAATGTGAGCAGAAAAGATATAAAGGATTCTTGTCACAGTTGGAAGCAAGAGAAACTCACCACCTGATTCGGTGCGTAACGTCCAGCGTCTAACTTTAAATCAAAACAGGTTGCGCTCTCCTCGACCATCATACCCGTGGGAAACTTATTCCTTTATGAAATGAAATCACCGTTCCAATGAAAGCTGAACAACACCAAACTGTAACACTTACCTTGCAAGCGCCCAACACTGTAACACTTATTCCTTTAGCTGGATAAAGTGACGATTTTAGCTCCGACAAATTTGTAATTCCCCGATTTGAGCGGTATTCTATGAATCTTGCATACATCCTGCTACTGGAAATAAGTGGGATACTGTTAAAGATTCCTGACCTTGGTCATAGTACCTTACTTAGTTTGGATTACTAAGATGAAATCGTTTTATTCTTCACACCACACCAACAGCAGTAACTCGCTCTCGTGGCACAGTTGCAGAGCCACAAAAATTTTGAGGGTGTAAAATGAATGGGCTAAGAGGGCAGCATTTTTAGTGTATGAGTTTTCTAGACCATTTGCACTTTTTCAGTCGGAATCTAACACAATTTGTTGTTGAAAACTAGTATAGATCCATCTTAAACCTGGATCTAGAAAGCACGGAGAGGATCCATCTTAAACTTTTAATTACTTTTCATTTAGTTGTATTATTGGGTTTTATTATTTAATTAATTAGAGGACATGTTTTTCTCAATATTTTTTTTGTTTTAGGTGACCTTTTGGTGTAGTGTTAGGTTAAACACACATTGATCTCATCAATGATATTTGTATGACACTCTTTTATTCTAAAAACTAAAGGCATAATCAAATATATCAAAATTCTACTCTAAAGCCACACAAAAATATATCTAAATATTATTATAAAAAAATGTTTTATTTTATTATGGTGAATTATAAAAATAGTTAGTTAATTTAAATTATTTTAAAAGTAATTAAAAATGAAATAAAATAAAAAGGCTAGAATCTTGGAAGAAAGTTGAATATCTTTTAAAAAAGAGTTTAGCATTTCTAGTAATCATTAACGGTTAATATATATTAGAGAGAATAAAAAGACAAATTAACTTGAAAAAGAACATTAAAAAATACAAATGATCATTTTGTAAAGAACAAATCTAGTAAATTAGCATAGATCCATTTTTAATCTGGATTTATCAAACACACAAAGGGATCTAATTTATGGATTTATGCTAGTTTTTTTAATTTTATTTATTGAAGTCCATATGTAATTTATATTTCTCATTTTTTATTTTCTTATTTATGTTGGTTAACATAATGTTTTTTTTATGTCTGCTAGCATAACGTGACTGGGCTGAGATCACCTTGCTTCTCTCGATGCAATGAGAGATTTTCAAGTGTTAAAATTGCAATTTTTATTGCATAAATGGATTCAACACCAAAAAGAGAGATTTTCAAGTCTTAAAATTGCATTTTTTATTGCACAAATGGATTCAACACCTCTATTTTTAGTGCATAAGGTAAGGTGTTAGGTGTAGCTTAGGTTGCAAATAGTTTTTTTAGGTTTTAAATAATATTCCTACATAAAACATTATTCCAATTAAAATATTAATTCACTTAAACAATTGGTTGAAATATTTAAAAACCTTTTACCATTAATTTTAATGTATTAATTTTTTTTAATAGGTTATCTAAATGTGGTTAAGTATTGAATAAAAAATTTAATTAATAAAAATGCTACATTAAATTTCTTATTTAAATTGACACGTTACATAAAATTTGTTGTTAAAATTAAAATGTTAAATTTTTGTTATAAAATTAATTCAATTAATTGTAATTAAATTAGTTTATAAATTAATTATTTCTAAATTAGGTGTTACTATTAAGTTGTAATTTAATTATTTAGATGTTAATATTAAATGTTGAACGTGTAACGTTAATTTTTTTTTTAACAGAAACTATAAAGGGGGAATATATAAAAGTTAGGTGTGCACAGCCATACATTACAGACATGGAGAACCAGAGTATCTATGCGTAGCAAAAGAGCTGCACAAGGGGACTATCCACTGTGTTTCCCAAAAACACTTCACAATGAGTCTGTTCAAAATATTTATAGCCATGGGTTGTATAAACCCTTACATATTGATTACATAAAAATATACAGAAAAACATTCATTCAAAGCTAGACAAAAGAAGGCTAAGGGTTGCCTCTTAGGTTTCTTGGCTGGACGACTGATTCCTCCTCCATTGGCAGCACGACATCATCAGTGGCTCCATTGACTCTGCTGCTCTGGTTCATAGATATGAAGTGCTGAAGGTCCTCTTGAATCCTATCGACCTTCCCCATTATTTCACGAAGATTACTTTCGTTGTCATCAATGCGTGCATCGTGATTACTAATCTGGAGTGAGGTATAACTGACTGTGTCTTCCATTTTTTTCACATCCCGAGCCATCTCTCTGTTATCCATTACGCTGATGGAGAGCAGTTCATACAGTCTTCTCAAGTTCTTTTTGATATCCATAATCCCCACATTTTCACCAGCCTGAGCCATTTTGTCAGCCTCTGTCAATAAGGTCATTTGGGCGAACTGGTTCTGGATAGCTTGAGCAGAACTGTCAGGAGCTAAAAGACTATTGAGGCAGAATCTAAGCACGAGGAGTTCCTTGTACAGCAATAAATCGTCACTTTTTCCACAAGCCAAAGTGCCCACGGCTCCTTCTTGCCACCCTGTACACCTGCAGCCTATGACCGAGTTGCTTCCCTAATTGCCAGAGAGAAGGCCTGAACCAGGGGTGACTGTCTGCGAAATTGAGAGGGAACTACACAAACAGGAGGAAAAGGCTGCAAGAGCCAATCTTTCCTTCACCACTGAGCGAGTAAGAGGGAGAACCTGCCACGGGAGGCCTTGCAGTCTCCCTTCTCCAATGCCTGTAACAATTTTCAACAGAAATCGCAGAGCATCGAATAATCCAGGGCCGAGAGAGAAAAGGGAATGGGAAATCATATCGCTGCCAATGGAGGCCATGGAGATAAGCGTGAAGGGATCTTGAGCGTGCGAGGGAGGAATGAAGATATCCCCGAATTGAAGAGCTTTTAATTCCACTACCTTCGAGATATGGAGAAGACAGCAAGGGGACCACGTGACATAGGAAGGAGGATGGGGAGGACTGTGCAGTAAATGAGAGGAGCCGGGGATGAGGAGGCCAGCTGTGAAATGATGGGGGGCTTCAAAGAGCGTGAGGGGGGGATAGATGAGGGGCGAGAGAAGGGCTGAGGGGGGGAAATAAAGGGGAAGGGTGAAAAAGGGGTGGCCAAACAAGCCAAAGAGAAGGGGGATGAGTAAGATCCCATGGTTAGTTATAAGACAAGACCCCTTGCTATGTTTATTCAATAGGCTAAACCACTTACGATGGTCAATCATAAAGAACTTCCCGGATGTTTGCTTGAGATGAGGATGTGTGTAAGCTTTACTTCTCATTACGGAACATATTTAAGGATGGGTGGATTCCCATTCTGCTTGAAGTGGCCTTGAGGGATGGAGGCCCCCAAGTTGGCCATACTATCTGCTGCCGTGTTATTGATTCTGAGGATATGAAATGGTTCATAGGAGTTGAGCATGAGAAGTTTAGCTTTATTGTACAGGCGACGAAAATTGACTGCTCCCTTGGGGTATCCCTTTATCAATTTAGATATGACGTGCTTTGAATCTCCAAATATCAGAACCTTTTGATAGTTTTTGTCCTGAAGGATCTACAGACCTTGGAGGAGAGCCAACCACTCTGCTTCATTGTTGCTTCGAGTCCCTAAACCCTAGGCAAAAGTTTGTTCTATTTGTCCTCTGGGATCCAGAAGGATCCCCCCCGCTCCTGCCACCCCTTGTAACATTAAAATTATACATAACACCAAATTTAGTTTAAAGTTGAGGTATAGTACTGCTAGTTAGTCTATTTTATAAAAAAATCAATTGTTTATTTAACACATTATTGAGACTTCGACTTATAGTTGAAGAGAAGAAACAAACATGAGATAAACACTAAGACACTGATTATACCCCATGACGAAATCGTGTAATGAAAATGACAATGCAAGTTTTATGTCAGTTCGAGACATGTGATATCCCTACACATGAGTATAAGTTTTACGTAACTAAATTTTATCTCCGTAGTTATTAGATTGAGATAATAACGGTCTAATGTTGTTGGATATGTCAGGAACTATCATGGTTCAAACACGCATAGGTCGATATCGAGGTCAAGGTTGACCCCCTCACCATCGCCACAAGCACCACCACCGCCACTACCAAGGACAACCTCCACTCCCAAAATGGAGATCATACTAAGATCCTTGGATTTTATTATGATCACATTGAACAGGAATTCGAAAAATGTTGTTGAGGTCGAAACCAAGAAGGTGATCCGAGAGAACTCCGAGAGGGCATAGGACCCAAGACATGAACCTCTTCAAGATATTTCAAGAGAGATGCAGAAGAACAAAATTCCTAAGTTTTCTGGAGGGTGGTCAGGTAAGCATGCCGAAGCATGGTTGGAAGGCATGAATAGGTGCTTCACATTAAATGAATACACCTCCAGTACCAAGGCTATAAAGGCCATCTTTCAGCTAAAGGATGATTCCCTAAACTAGTGGTCAGATCTAGAGAAGCAGTTGCACCTTACTCCTATTAAGCCCTTATTGATGACACATTACACCATATAGTGTGGCACATTACCCCCTATATTGTGGTGCATTACATATTATTTATGTAGGATTGGGTCTAATAGTGGGCTTACTAGTTGTTATTGTACACCATTATCTTCTATATATAGGAAGGAGATATTCTCATTTGAATCATCATATCATCTTATCTTGTCTTGTACATTGTGTAAGGAGGTTCCTCCCTCGAAGAGGATTGATATTTATCTCTGCTATTCATATTTTAGGCGTGGATTAATCTCTTATTTTCTATTTCTTCTCTTTTTATGTTATATCTGGGATTTGGTTGCATAACATTTGGTATCAAGGCTCTCTCCTCGAGACTAGCTTCTGTAAAAAGAGTCATGTTGGAACTTTTGATACAACTTTTTTTCTACAAGGAATCAGAGCTCGAGGTTAAAAACCCACTTCCAAAACAGGCCGAAATATGGCTAGTAAAAACTCAGCTACTGACCCATTGCAATTTCGGATATAATTTTGGAGGAAGTGAGGGTTGTTTACTAGTCCTACAACTAGTCTAAAACAGGTGCTCTTGGGAAAAAGGTCATATCTGAGGAATCCGAGATCTAAATGGAGTGAGACTAGTTGCATACGAAAGAAGATATACCAAGGTATATGTGGTAGAATTTTTAGATAGATAAACAAAATAGTAGACACGTGGCATACAGTACAAGTGTGCTCTTTTGGAAAGGACAAAAATAAGAGGTTTTGGTATATTTGCAATAACTTTTTGTTGGCTCGTCCAAATTAGGTCATATCTGAGGAATTGGAAAGAGGACAGATCAAGGTACTACAAGAAACATTTTCAGCCTTAGGGGAGTCACAATTCAAATTTTAATTTAGTTACAAGTTGACCCTAAAATAGCCTCCCAATCAATGATTAAAAAAGGTACGCCATTTTGCATTTGAATAACTTTTAGTAGAAGGATATATTTGTGATAAAACATAGGGTGTGATATTGTTAAAAATTCCACCAAAAGGAAGTGGAAAGATTAACACTCCACTCAAACCCTTAGAGGGTTCATCTCCAACCTACGAGGAAATGGAAGACATTTCTTTTAGAGTGTCCAAGTTGGAAGATATGATTAAAGAAAGTGTGAAAATTGATGACTTTGCTAAATTAGAAAAGAAGATGGCTACTAAAGAGGATCTCAAAGGGATGGCTAGTAAAGAAGATCTCAAAGGGATGGCTAGTAAAGAAGATCTCCAAGACTTGAAGGAGTTTATCAAGGATATCAAACATAACTTTGTTCCTCAACTATATACTCAAGAAGAGAATAAGGAGGAACAAGATGACTTATTCCAGTCATGTTTGGAGAAAATTGAAAAACAATTGGAGAGTAGGAATTTGGAGTCCTCAAAATTTGATGACTCACTACAACATCATAGGTTCAATTTAGGTCCAAGAAACTACTTTATCCCCAATATTTACATGCGAAATTTTGATGGAAAGGATCCAATCACATGGAACTTTCAAATGGAACAATTCTTTGATCTACAACAATTTCCCACTATGAAAAAGGTAACTATTGCATCCTTGTATTTAGAACCTTATCAGTTTGTATGGTACCAATGGCTTTATGACCATAAAAAGGAGTCTATTATCTCTTGGTCTATATTCACCGAAGAATTGATTGCACATTATGGGGATATAAATATCAACGCCTTCTTTAGTCAATTGGTAAATCTCAAGCAAGAAGGGTCAATTACAGATCACATCAAGCAATTTCAGCAGCTAAGTCTCAAAGTGAAGAATATTTCAGAAGATAATTTATTAGATCTCTTTATTGGAACCTTGAAAGATAACATTCAACATGAGGTGCGTCTCTTTGAACCACCATCACTAAAGAAGGATTTCATGATGGAAAGGAAGGTTGAAAATAAAAATATGGCAATGAATACTAGAAAAGCCTTCTCCAACACATATAGATAAAATAATGTCCCTTCTCCTAAACCACAACAAAGGTTCACACCCCAACAACTAGATGAAAGAAGAGCAAAAGGATTGTGATTTAATTGTGACAACAAGTATAGTAAGGGACATAAGTGCACTGAGATGAAATTATTCTATACAGATTATGAAGAGGAAGAATGAAAAGAAGAGGAAGTATCTCAAGAAGAGGTGACTTCAGAAGAAATATAAGAGGATACTTCAGAAAAAATTACTCCCACCATATCTTGTCATGCATTGGCAGGAATTATAAGTCCTCAAACTCTCAAGATAGAAGGATACACCAAAAAGAAGAAGGTAATAGGTGACAAGCTACTAGTTCAAACGATGTTACCAGAACTTGATGAGGAAGGAAAAATCATCTTAGATCCTGAAGAAATTACTGAAATATGAACTAGAAAGCTTTGAAATCGATCGATTTGAGATTATCTCATTAAATGGAATAACTTACCAACACAATATTCAACATGGGAAGATGAGTCCTTTATACAACAACATCCATAACTACTTCAGCGTTGAGGACAACACTTTTTGAATGGGAGGGGCATGTTAAGCCCCTATTGATGACACATTACACCATATAGTGTGGCACATTACCCCCTATATTGTGGTGCATTACATGTTATTTATGTAGGCTTGGGTCTAATAGTGGGTTTATTAGTTGTTATTGTACACCATTATCTCCCATATACAGGAAGGATATATTCTCATTTGAATCATCATATCATCTTATCTTGTCTTGTACATTGTGTAAGGAGGTTCCTCCCTTGAAGATGATTGATATTTATCTATGTTATTCATCTTTTAGGTGTGGATTACTCTCTTATTTTCTATGTCTTCTCTTTTTATGCTATATCTGGGATTTGGTTGCATAACAACTTCTCTTACTATTTCTTGGGAATTATTTGAGGAGAGGTTCAACATGAAGTACTTTCCATCTTATTATAGGAAAAATAGACAGGTGCATTGCATGCTTTGGTACAGGGAAACATGAATGTGGAAGAGTATGAAGTTAGGTTCATGGAACTAGTGAAATACACTCCTTACTTGGACTTAGATGATCTCTATGTAGAGCGTTTTGTGTATGGGATCAACTACAAGATTAGGGTCGTGGTACAAATTTGAAATCCAACTTCAATTTCTATGGTAGTTGAGTATGCTCGTTATACGGAGGACATGTCAGAAGCGAGAGGAGGTAGCAAATTGAATGGGTCCAATCAGTATGTTATCGAGAAGACCCCACAATCATACTTTGGGAAGGATAATCGAGACCTCCTCCTTATGATAAAAAGTTCACCTTGAGGGGTAACAGTTCAGTTCACTAAGTGTCGCAGGCA
The DNA here is from genome assembly GCA_001517045.1 of Pseudotsuga menziesii. Taxonomy (NCBI): domain Eukaryota; kingdom Viridiplantae; phylum Streptophyta; class Pinopsida; order Pinales; family Pinaceae; genus Pseudotsuga; species Pseudotsuga menziesii. The sequence goes on from LPNX010693603.1 coordinate 136,029, forward strand.
TCGTTCGCAACCCATGAGAGTTCGGGTCGAACAGAGGGAAATTTCGATAGAGGAACAAGAGATTTTAGAGGATTCTAGGGAAGTAACTCATCCCAGAGGACTCCTATCGGCAGCATGCAAGCACCACCCAATGTCTCTTGTTGGGGATGCGGGGGGACTCATTTCCAACAAAATTGTCCTAAAGGATAGAACCACAACAATAAAGGGGAGGGAAAAGAACCCATGCATAGTCTAGGTAATAAACATCATATTCATGCAGAAGTTCATAATAGCCAAGTAGAACATTAGTACACCATAGTAGAATCCACTAGTCTTAGACATGGGAATAGTCATGGTCAGACCATTACATATACTAGATTGTATGATTCAATAACTCTGTATTCGCCACATGGAGTAAGTCAGGTATAGTAGGACACGTATAGCTAAGGATCTGCTACCTAGGAGGACGTAAAGACTATGCGTCGACACTTTCCCTCACTATTTTGACCATAACTTTAGGACGAAGTTTCCTGAATTTTGGGTGTAAGTAACACCCCATAGTTTGACTAGGCATATTTATCGTCATACACACTGCACTTTATATTTTTGCTTATTGTCTGTTGGACTCAGCTAGATTGAGTAAACTATATTTTGGCACAGAAGACCTGATTATATTTTACTACTACTGATGATGTTTATATTCTTATGCTGATACTATGAGTGTGACATGATAATATTACCATTATTATGAAATTTTACTATGATTATGTGCTTTTAATGTCGTAGTTATCATGGGATTTATTTCTTTCATAATGACATTGCATGATTACTTATCGTCCTTGATGAAATATGATATATATTATGTGGATACCAACCCATGATGTGAATGATTTATTGATTTTATGTGATAAAATGAATGGATGTTGATGATATGGATCAATTATTAATTGAATAGATATATTTGTTAGAAATGTATGGTTACAAAATACTAGTCCGCAGGACACAGGGGCTATGAGATAGTTGAATACTTGTATGATATCAAGAATAAGTCTGTGTTAAATAATAAATCTTAGAAATCAATAGGATAATATGATGACACAAAAGGATAATCCAAAAAACAACATAGTGTGATTTTGACAGCGTATATACCTAGTATGTTGAGAGGAATGAAGGTATTTCCCACCCGATAGTTTTTATGATACCTGAGGTCGTGGGAGGGATGTGTCAAGTCACACTCCCCTATATGTGTGATGAAGACGGTCAAATTCCTACTAGGAGGGGTTGGGTCCACTATTTAGCTGACGCTAATGCTCTCAGTTTCTATAAGGGTCCAGGTCGATGAAGCCGACACCACATCGTTACTAGTAGAGGAAGGATAGGGAGGAAGCGGAAGTAGGATATGATGGGAGGATGTGTTGGATAGTATTGTGGTTGATTGGGGGTTCTATGATAGTATGTAGTGGTATTAGGTATCCCTCCCTTGAACATAAATGATTAATTGATTACTATAAATCTAAGCATAATGATGTTGAATCTTGATTATTTAAACCATTAGATGATTCATATTAATAAAATTATTACGTTAAGTATCTATGCCTATTACATCTGCATTGTTATTGTTAATTAACCTATATGCATAGTGAGTATATACTTACTTACAATACATTTGTGATATATGCATGCACTGGCCATGCATGCATACTTTGTATATATACAATAGTATCATTATATAATTACTCAGAAGGTTAATAATTGTGTAAGTTGTTACATGATAGTAAGTTATTATACATTGATAATGGAAGTTAAGATTTGTAAAGTATGTATTAAACTATCCAATTAGTGTTCGTTAAACTATATATGAGCACTACAATAAATGATTTATTAAGTGTCGATCGTTGAAATTATTGTCAGAAATTGTCGTAAGTAAGCACGAACATTGTTCCATATTCGAAATTAGAATTGTACTATTGAATTATTAATTAAAATTAGTTTTACCCTTAAGGATACTTGTGTAAAGGTGTAATAGTACCGTGTTGGTAATTTGTCACTTAAAAACTAAGAAAACAATTAATTATTGTTTATTATTATTTTTACTATTTATTCAAAAATAATTATTGTTATTATTAATAGCATTATAAATGATGATTGTTATTTTAAACTATTGTGAAATAAGTAACTTCATAATGCTAGTTAAATTAATTATTTCAGTATCTAGATAATTCTCCTTGGATAAGTGGAATAATATTATTATTTTAAACAAATTGGGAGTGAATTGTCCAAATCAAATAATATTATATTAATATTATATGAATATTTAAATAGATTTAGAAATCGTAACATCCTTGTCAAATCAAATTTTTACTAAGTAATCAAGACATTGGAATCTTCGTTATGTCAGGCCATGCTTATTAATTATTATTTTATCCTAAAAACATTTAAAACATAAGTGGTAAATGGATCCATCGATTAAGAAGATAAGCCTCATAAAAGAAACCTAGTAGTGATCATTTATAAGAATTAGTAAATAATTGGAGTCATCCTGACATAACTAACTTAACGAACATTATTGTTTGATCTAATCGAGACAAAAATAAGATCTATAAAACATATAAAAATACTAAATTGTCTTGAATAACAGAAAGCGGATTAATGGGTTTTGGTCTCGAGGAGATAGGGGGAAGGCAGTGGAGTAAGGGTGAAGGAAGCATAAAGAAGATGGGTATATCGGAAAGGTTGGGGGGAGCAGTCAGGGATCTTCGAACTGGTTTTTTGGGGGAAAAATAAATTTCAAAGGGAAGGGGAAAACATTGTTGAAGAGAGGAAGGGGAAAACTCTTGTCTGGTAACTAGAGCAAGGAAGTTGTTATTGGAATTATCAGTTTGTATGCTCGGGGGATAGGAAGTAAGTCGATTTCCTAGGTCTTGCACGATTAGAACTGGTCGATAGGGTGGTTTATTCAGTCGGTTGCTAAGAACTAAGGAGGATAATTTGGAAAATTATGCTGGATCAAGGGAGGCCCTCTACTATCTACTAGCATCAGGTATTCTTCTTGTTAATTATCAATTTATCCTATTCTAACTTATGTTGAAATATGCACAAAGAAGATCCTATTATTTAGTATAACATCTTTCCTTATCTGTGTGTATGTTGAAAATGACAATAATTAGAAAAATAAATAGACTTGAATAAACTATCAAACTATTAGAAAATAAATCAAACAACTTAGTTTTTTATTGAAATTTGCAGAAACTAGCTTAGAATGATCTTAATACATAGCAAGGTTAGCCAAGAATGGACTTAGTGTTCTGCTGCAAACCAAAGAACTACACATACTAATACACAATTTCCTTCATGCCCCTCAAATATGCAATTGTGTTTCTTTGTTGCTTTTTCTCTTCCGTCAATATACATTGATTCTACTTTATTATGATCCCTATCTTTTATTTGTATGTAATTTGTAGCTACACCATATCTTCGCATATTTTTTTGTATATTTGACTAGTTGTATCCAATTTGTGTAGTTATAACACGGTATAACATACTCCATCAATTCATTTAATTCATTGCCACAGATCTTATGCCATCCATGGAAAATAGCCCCAAACCATGTACTGACGATGGAGCAATGCGACATATCCTCTCATTGACACAAAAAATGGTGTTTAATTTAGGAAGATCGTTGAGTACCCATCATTTCACTAGATGTTTGTACCTTAAGGGAAACTCGATGTCGCCTATGCTCTCATCAACATAAGAACATGACCCCCCTTTAGCAAGAAAAAATTTGAAGCATCTAGTGAATTTTCTTCTGATATTTTCACCTCTAGTTGATCTCTTCCTGTTAGACCTACTAGATGTTTGGGTTTCCTCTTTTCTACCTAATTTGCCTCACTCAATGATGATAAATATAATAAATACCTATTCAGTTTTACATCCTGTAATTCTCCATCAAATCGGTGATATAGTTACCGAGTGTCATAAGGGATTTGATGAAACATCTTTAAGAAACCACAATATTATAATTGAAGATCTAAGTTTGAGTTTTAGTTTATTATACAATTGATCTATGGTGACTTCAGCAGTAATGTATCATATTTTTTAATAACATGGATGATCTATTCACAACATGGATGTTGGCATGGTATGAACTTTAATCTCTTGATAGTTGCATCTCCTCTAGTTTGAAAGTACCATTCAATTACAAAGAAAAAGGTGATATAATCAACGAAAAACTAGTTGGAAAATTGTGCAAGGGGGTTTTTCATTTATTGCTCTTTAATAAATTGGCAAAATGAAATGATAATAAAAAAATGAATAAAATGTTAATTGCAAGTTTAAACTACAATAATAAACAAAATTTACAGGACAACACAATAGGATAAAATAAGCTAATTAACAAAATAAATCAAATATGATAAATTAGATTTGGGTAGAGAACCATCCTTATACTCAGAGTTACTTTTAGATTAGATCTTGCTTCTAGGGAGAATAGTCCCAAACAACCCTAGATATTAAACAACAACCCTAAGACAATCACCAACAGTAGGAGGAAACCCAATATATTCACCAATATTAGATTCCAACTCAAGATAGTCACCAATAGTATACAATAGCCCAAGATAGTCACTAAAAACAAAAAGACAACCCAAGATAGTCATCAACAACAAAAAAACAACGCCAAAAAAGTCATAGTTTACACATGTGTAAGGAAAGGGAAGATATCATCACTAAGGATAATAATGCTGAGAGAAGAGAGCTCAATACAAGTGAACATTAAGAAAAAGAGGTTCATAGCTATAATAACCCTAGATCACGACAATGCTATGCAAGGAGAGCTCTGAAACCCTAGTAATCACCCAAACAATAGTGCTAGAAATTGTAGATCCATGACATAAAAAATCATATTTGAGATACCTTTTCAAGACACACTCATAATGAAGGCTAGGATCAAATTTATAGTATATCAATGACCCCTAGAAGTTTCTACCTTCTATTTGGTGATTGAGGTTAGGGTTACCCAAATAAATTCAAGATGTCACCCCTTTTATAAAGGTTCCACATAAAACATAATTTAATATTAGGGAGTCTTAAGGTGCGGGTTACACATACACATAAGATATAATGATGGGTAAGTTACCACAATCAAGAGACGAAATAGCACAAAGGACCAACAAAGGAGGGGCCAACACAAGGCTAACCATCAGTCAACAACACGTGTCACAAGAAGATGGGAAGACAACCCTTCTGACCACAGGACAAGGTGGGAATACAAAACTTCTAACCACAAGGAAGGGAAAACGAAATTCTCTCTCTCTCTCTCTCTCTCTCTCTCTCTCTCTCTCTCTATGTGTGTGTGTGTGTGTGTGTGTGTGTGTGTGTGTGATCCACAGGTTCTCCATGCAATATTTGGAAGTTTATCATCACCATATAAGGAAGGTTCACATTGGATGATGTGATCTTATGGTCCTCCTGACTTCTCCTAAGGCTAGGAAAGGAGGGCATCACACATCACCATGTTTGTTAATTGAACAAGATCCTCCATTCTTAAAGAATGGCTCTAATTTCTAAGCTGAGCTTTAGTCCTAGACTAAATTATGTTGATCAACCCCCTAGTCCCTGACCAGGAACCATAGTTGACTGACTAGGGTTCCATCCTCCAAGAGAATGGCTCTCGCAGATACAATATATTTAACATTAAAAACCCTAACCCTAATGACCAAAAAAGACCATTACAATGCCGATTAAAAGAAAGAAAAAGGGCTTATCTCATTTTGTAAAAATTTCATGTTTTACTACAAATCAGTCACTAAGAGAAGAGAGATAGTATAGTATATTTGAAAGTGCAATTTGTTGGGGATTGTAGTAGACCGTAATGACTCGTATCTTCACATTAGGATTGGTGATATATATATTTTGTATTATATGCTCAATTTTTAAGAAGAAATGCACAATCCTTTATTTTGTTGATGTTTTTACCCACACTGGGTTTTTGTAGAGTAATTCTTGTGTTGATGGTATTATGTTACTCATATTTTCTACTATAGTTCTCTTCTTACGGCATAATAGTTAGAAAATTTAATATCTCCACCTTCTTCTTCCATGTGGTATAGGTAATCCTTACACTTACATCTGACATTTTCTCTATATTTCTTGGGTCTAATTCTATTACATTCTTTCATGGCCTATTCATTATATCCCCTTCAATGCAACTTCCAACATTTATCTTTGGTGTGAGTATATAAAATATTAATTATCAATGGATCATTCTCTAACATAAATTATTTATTTAACTTTCCCATCAAATCGGGAAAGACCCTCTAACTTTAATAAGTTGAATGCTATTTTATTCTCTTAACATACTTTATGGATACTAAAAATGTTAAGCCCTTAATGATGACACATTACACCATATAGTTTGGTGCATTACTCCCTATATTGTGGTGCATTACATATTATTTATGTAGTCTTGGGTCTATTAGTTTTTATTGTACACCTTTATCTCCTATATATAGGAAGGCGATATTCTCATTTTAGTTAGCATAGTATATTATCTTGTCTTGTGTACTCGGTACTTGTGTAAGGAGGTTACTCCCTCGAAGAGGATTGATATTTATCTTTGTTATTAATTGTTAAGGAGTGGATTACTCTCTTATTGTCTATTTTTGTTATTTTTATGCTATATCTAGGACTTGGTTGCATAACATTTGTTATCGAAGCTCTTTCCTCGGGACTGGATTCTACAAAACGAGTCATCTTGGAACTTTCACTACAATTTTTTTTATTCAAGGATTAAAAAGTCAAGGTTAAAAACCCACTTCCAAAACAGACTGAAATATCTCTGTTGGGTCATGGATTTGTCCCTATTTTCATCACTTATAAACATCTATTCCATCCATCTTCTTCTTGTTACTATCCATTTATCACTCCCTTTTCCATCCATTTGTTGTAACTTCCCGTAAAATACCATATTACTCCCATTGATTCTTTAGTGGTTAACAATGATTATTTTCCTTTATTTTTGATGAATTGAAGACTGTTATGCATAATTTTCTTGATGATGGTTTGTGGAGTGATATTTGATTAACAACAGTAGCACTCATATTTCAATCCTCCAAAGTTGGCATGCTAGCACACATCCACATGGAGATTCATAGCACACTTTCATTCCTAGGTTACGTGGATTTGTGATTTTGATTCATGCCCAATTCGAACATAATAGCCTTCAGCTCATGATCAAATGGTATTAACCAAAAACACATGCCACATAATAAGACATTGACTTGCATTTCTGTTTGTGTAAATATGGATAAGAATTTTGAAAGTACAAGACATGGGTTTTGTGCGTAACAACCTCATTTACTCGACCAATGACGAAATATACAAACAAAGCTCTAGTTTGAGAGATACGGGGGGTTCTTCGAGAGGGTATTTTCTAGATTTGCAGTTATGGCTAGTTTTAAAAATAGAAAATTTGTTAAAACATATTCCAATTTGGGAATTTGGTTCCTCGTCCCCATGAATGATTTTTATGTATAAATATGTAATCAATATCATGGAGAAGGGGGGGAGGAGAGAAAGTAATGTTATGATGTATAATTTGATACAGACTCTATTGTAATAATTTCATTCTGATAATACATGTTGACAGTTTCTTAATTCTGAAGTTGTAGACCTTCATTGTGGAGATCCAAATTTGCTCAATGGAGGAAGGGACCCGTTCCTTGAGTAGATGCTGGTAGTGTTGATTGTAAGTATGTTATTGTTTAGATTTGTTTATTATTTAGTTCATGCTTTCATTCATTATATTTTTGATTTCATGTTAATTCGTTTTGATAGATCGTTGGCCAACATAGCATTTCCTTTCGATTTATTTAATTAGATCTTGATTTGATTTTGTTTTTACATTTATAGTGTGATTTTATGAATAGGTTTGAGGTTTTATTTATTTTCAAGAAGGTGTAATCTAGTTTACAAAGAGTTTCGATTTCATACCAATAGATCAACAGTGTGAGGTAGAAATTGTTCTTGCATAGATATTGCATGATATCTTTGAAATAAAAGGATTCCTCGGGTTGACAATTTATGTTTTGGGAATTTCAGTTGTTTATTTCATTAGACAATTAATTTTCCCAACATTTTGGAGCCATTGTAGGGGAAGTTATCAATAGTGCAAAAGTGCAGATGACATTGTTTTGTAAATTCATTATTAAAGTAGAGCATGGTAGATGTGATCTTGTTTCTAGGGTGTCTGGGAGATAAGACGTATTAAAGATCTACGCATACTTCGATAGAATGAAACAGGCTCGACCTCATAAGGGTCAGGTCATGTAGGTTGCATGATTATTTTTTAGTTGATTGAATTTTCTTTGAGTGTGGATTTTGTTTCTTTTCTTTTCATTTTATTTCATTTTCAATTTTTGGAGCATAAATCTTATCATTCCCCTTAGTGGTGTTGTAAGAACCACCCATTCTACTAACAAGTTGATAGGAACATTCGAAAAAGGAGCCTCACAATAACACATGAAGAACCTGATGAAAATATGGAAGGTAAGAGAGATGCAAAAGTGGTTACCTTTGAATTCCCCATTAGAAATCCAGGAGGAGTGGTACAAATGCAAATCATTCCCCCATCTGCTCTAGCAATTTTTCACAGTTTGGTAAACAAAGACCCTGATACATTTTTATTTTGATTCGAAGTACTTTGTAGAGGATATGGTTATTGTACTAATGATCAAAAGTTGAATGCGTTTCCACTTACTCTAAAAATAGAAACTCTTCGATGGTTCATGAGCCTAGGTGGGAATTGCATACAAACTTGGGAAGACATGAAACATGTATTATTGAAAAGGTACCAAGATTATTGCAGGGTCAATGAAGACATATTCGAAATGACACAAGGAGAATAAGAGAGTATGGAGGAATGCATGGAATGATTTCAATGCAACCTCCAAATATCCAAACAAAGGAAACTGGGGAAGGAGACCTTGAAAACATTCCTACTTAAAGGAATCCAAGATGAATATTTAGAAATCTTAAATTTGATGGGAACATGTGATGTATTTCAGCTACCATATGATAATATTTTTGATTTATGTAGACGGTATTCGAGAGGAAAGTTTAAGACCGGTAAGAATTATAAAGAACTTCTCTCTCTATGTTTGAAATCTGTTGCAAAAATAGGATATTTAGGAGTTAAAATCTGTAATTTATTTGAAGATTTTAATGATGATATCAATGGTTCACTAAATTCACAATTGGGTGTTTTGCAGGTTAAGGAAAGGCATGAATAATTTGAAGAAACCATTTTTCGTTGGTGCCAGAAGCAACATCTTGCAATGGATTGTCCTTTGGATAGTCTCACAATTTGTGGAATATGTGACTTGAATCATTCCACATATTGTTTCCCCTCCTTACCATAGATGAAAGCAACATATCAAAGAGATATAGAAGTTGTAACACTCATTGCAACAATCATGGAAACCGTGGACTATATGTATGGTTCAAAACTCTATTCCTCCATTTCCTTACTCTCATACTCAATCATGCAATACTCCTCCACCATGGCACCTGTTGCAAACTCAATTTAACTCTTACTTACCTTATCCACAAGGTTAGAATGACCTATATTATGATCACAGGGACACTCTCCATCATGCTGCAACACAACTTGGTCCTTTAAGATCAGACTCACAAACCAATCCTCTACACCAACCACATCTATCTTCTCATCAAACTCCTTGGTATCCAACACAATTTCCTATCCAACCCACCCTCCACCCTAACCATAATAAATAAGTACAATCTACTTACAGTGTTGAACTGCAAAATTTTCCTACATTTCCCTCTTGTTCTACCTCACTACACCGTTGCAAAAATATTTTGCATGGTTGCAACAAGTCCAACCAAGGTCTGAATAGATTATAGGTCCAATATTTGCAGATGGAGTTTCTTCTATCCCTCATCAACAAGACAACAATATCAACAAATTTGATGAAGAACAAACATTGGAACCAAAAATTGAAGCATCATTCACATCATTAGATTTGAATCTCTTATGCATTCAAGAAGATCAGTTTACTAAGGATATTTATGGTGTAACATCAATGAGAAATCAAGGGAACAAAGAATATATTGAAGTTTGGTTTCAATATACCATCAGTCTGCAACATCATTCCATACTTCAGCAATTCTTGGCACCATCATTTCAAGGGAAGTTGATCTCTCATATCCTAACATTCATAAAGTTATATTTTTCTGTTGGGAGTATAAGCACACTTGAGTCACTTCTTCGAAAGTGGATCCATTGGAAATATGCATACACTTGAACAATTTTATATTTCCAAGTAGAATATGGTAGGATAGAATAACAGAATAAAACCATGCTTTTGTTATTTAGTTTTTATAAGTATGCTGTCTTCTCGTGTCTTGTTGTGATCTGGAATATTAGAAAGTAGAAAGATAAGGAATGGGTATGAGATGTTTTCAGGAATACTTTGGAATTGTTGACTATTTGAACAAAATTCTTAAATTATTTTTGTCTTCAATTTTCAAATTTTAATTTGTCTCTATTTGTTACAAAAAAATCCTTTTCTGAAAAAAAAATTACAGTAATTAGGGAAGGTGAATTAAGACTCCACGGGGAAAGGATCCAAATGACTATGGAAACCTTCAAGCTATAAATTTGTGCAATAATCATGGTATATGCTTAGTTTTCATTTCTATATAACACATCCATAAAAATACACAAGCTTTGTTTCAAACATTATATCATTTTTAAAGAGTTGTAGTCTTTGCTGCAACACATTATGTAAGACAATCTAGGAACTCAATGCTTGAAATTTTTGGTATGGGTGTGTGTTATAATTGAATTTATATCATTAAAATTATTCACACTTATTCTGGTCACTTCTTGGAAGCCATATTTAATTTATTGGATATCTGTGGCATTTTGGCTTGAAACTTTGATTGAAACACAGCCAGGACAGTCTATTTTTGGGAGACCAAATGGGTTTTTTTTAAAACCTGTTTCATTTATAAGTATCCATTTGAATCTAGTTTCCAAAACAATTTGAATTTCTTATATTGGACATCGAACGAAAACGTTTTGGTCAAAATACTAACAGGGTGTCAAGCAGGCAGCTTAGGAACAGATCCAAGACAGTCACTTTTTGGATCCAGTATTGGATCTATCCTTAAAAAATGTTTCATTTGTATGTTCCCCTATAAATCTAGTTTACAACTCAATTTGAGTCACTCGGTTTTGATATCGTATGCAAATTTTATGACCAAAATACCGACTGGTTATTACAAATCAACATTCCTAAAACTTTGTTTCCTAGACTGTTCATTGGCCTATATGACCAATCAATTATTATTGAATCCAAAACATGTTTCTATTATATATATCCCTACATGAATATAATTTTGTATCCAATTGGAATCACGTCAATCCATTATCAAATGAAAACATTATGCCTAAACTCGTGATTGTTGGTCTAGTTCAGAATTCAAAAAATACCTTGTCATGCGGGATGTTACTGAGAAAATTTGGAATATCATAACATATAATTTAAAAAAAATATTTCTAAGGGACATAGAACTATAAATATAATTTCATTTTGCTTTGGAATCACTCAAATCAGACGAGGAATGAAGAATTTATGACTAAAACACTGCTAGTGAGTCTAATTGGTCATCACTCTCCCATAGGTATAAATTCAACTTGATTCATTCATTTTTATTTGGATTTGTTTTATAAGTAATTTATTGTTTTTTTTTTCATAAGTGTTGGGTGAAGAGAGACCAATCAACTTTATTCTTCCATCATCTCATGTTTTATTGCAAGTAAGTGCTAGGTTTTTGCAAGTCCTTGGAAGAAGAAGGTCAATGCATGCACGAGTGACTCTTGAAGATTTTTTCTCAATTTGTAAATGGTTTGAGTACATAAAATGGATATATTGATGTGAAAACCATATAGATACCAATGTTTCCGAATTCAAGTCCCATTTCTACATGCCAAGAATCCTTTTAATACACATTAAGCTCAGCACACTTGCCATACCGATTGCTTCCAAAAGAAACCTCTCAAGAAGCCAATTGTGTTATGGTAGTTTCATTTACCCTCTTCTTTTTGAAGCTCTAAAAATCCATTCATTCGAAGTCCCATTTTTCACTTCTTATGTATTCAACCTTAACATTTTTATTTTCTATCGTTACTACATCACGACTTCACATATACTTTCCACTTATGAGTTTCATGTTGGTTCGATTTTTCACTATGATTCTTCACAGTCATTTATTTTATACTCATATTGGATGATGTGGAATTAATTAAGGTCCACCTTCCAATGGTATTGTCCCATAGAATCCAACACATCATCTTGGATCGAGATTAGAGTTTTATAGTACCCTGGGATCTACATGAATCAATGACATATTTCCTTGTTGTTAATCATGGGGATTCATCAATGCCTCTTGATTGAGAAATCTTGCAGGTGACTTGACTCCACCACATCCATTTGTACTTGTCAAGATTGAATAAGGTACTTTAGAACTCATTTCCATCAAAGGTGAGTTTCTCCACATTGGTTAATGGCATACATTAATGGTCGGTAATCCAATGATTTCGTCCATGCCCAACTTCAACACATTCATTCACATGATAAGAATTGTACCTTGGTTTTGTACCAGCTAAAGATTATGTGATCATAATGGTTTCAATAGTGACTTGCAGCATCATTTTTTCCAACACTTGTGTAGTTCTTTTCCATTTTCTCCCAACAGTTAGCATTCTTACATGCATCCAACACAACATCGTTTCAGATCAGGTTCAACCTCATTTAATTTCAGCTCTCATATACATCTGTCTCAACATCAGATCAACCTACATTGCTCCAACATCAGTACATTCATGTTAACCAAGGCTTCCATGGAGGTAAAACTTGAGGTAAAATAGCATGAGTTTTATTTATTAAATATTTAGGAAGATGTCATGAATACCACTATGAATTATTCACTTCTATTTTCAGTTTCTATACACTCTTCATTACCTATCATAACCATACCATCTTTTATCCATTCACTTCCATCATTTCCCACTCAATCCTAAGCCCCCACTTCATTTGAACCAAATCATCATTTTATTCCTCTCCATCCCTAGCATCCAAAGCATGAGAAGATGCCTTGTTGCTGTACACAAGAACCAATAGTAAGAAATTGATCAAAAAGTTTATTGACGAATAAGTGTGAAATGAAGGCATGCTTTGCATTCAGTTTATTGGATTCATGGTTCATTAATGCATGCATTGGTTCACTTCTACAAAATTGTTGCAAGTTTCCAAGTTAACCTCAATTGGCAATCAAGTTGTAATCCATTGACATAGCATCTGATATTTATAATGGAGTATTTAAAGGAAAAATTGTTGCTGTTGTCGGGATGTTTTCTTCATGATTGGTTGGGGTTTGTTATTATTTGGCAATGGTGTTTATGCTCATAAGATTTGCAGGGATGTACAATATTGTTTAGGTTTGTTGAAAGCATGGTAGTTTGATGGCAATGAGTTGAGATGGATATATCACAGGAGTTCTACTGAGTGAATCTTATATTTGCAGTATTTCTCTTGTTACTATTTTAAACACCCAATCAATAACATTAATGCCTATTCAAAGTTTACTAGTGCATCACTTTGAGTTAATTTGCAGAATTTTTTTGAAGATATAATCATCTGGTTTGTTGACTCAGAATCAAGGAATCCACAACAACATTCTTAATAATACATGACAATTGGGGAGAAAAATTTGAGTAGTACCACTGGTGTATCTTATTCTTGTGAGCTGTCCTATACCATAACATTGGAACAAAGCTGGGAATGCAACAACTTGTGGCAGATTTGATACATTTAGACCAGCAAATTGAAGGCATTGTTAATGGCATCCATGGAAAAAGTTGATTATGTTGTGTTTGGTTGATATTTTAGCTATAATTTTCATTGCAAAATTTCAGTGAGCATAAGTACTAAAATGATGGGCTGAGCATAAAGTATGTAGGGTCTACAAAAGATCATGAGGATGATGCTTTGTAAATAAGTTAAAATGCTTACTTTTCATATTGACATTTTAAAAGAAGTCCACCACAACCTGCTACAAACAATGCCAGTTCTCTTTTTTTTGGATGTTAAAGCCTTAGTTTTCAGTTTTTGAAGGAAGAATGGATGGGATTAGTGATTCAAATCTCTATACATGAAGAAAGAGCTACGAGTTATGCCTTATCAAACAAACTTGAAGCACATTGAGTAAATCAAAATATGGAAGGTGGAGGTATGTTTATATTCATTATGCTCTTATCCTTGTAAAGAAAACTACCACTACAAATATGTCAATTTTCAACCCCGTGCACAACTCTTTTTTTACCTTAGGCTAGGTAAAATATTCAGTTTGGGAGAAAGGCGTGGTTGCTACATTCCATGGTATGGTAAAAATTAAGCTTACAATAGTCACATTTTTAGTCATTGTGGTGTTTTTAGTAGAAAAAGAAGGAAGTGAATAATATTATGATGAACAACTCTGGTAAGTTTCAACCCAATCCAATGCATGGTTTTCAAGAAAATGACCATAATCACCTACATCCATTTTGCCTATATTTTAAAATCCATGCATTAGATAGATGGATTTGATTTTTGGCATGAAGAAGCATTGTGGTAAGAGGAACATAATCACCAAGTTTAAAAAAAAAGGTTGCACGGTTTTTGAGAAAATAACCATCATCACCTACAACCAATTTGCATTTTTCTCAAAATATGTGATGTGGGTATCTCTGATTTTTGGTGTGTAGATGCATTGGACTAGTAAAACCCTGCCTGCAAAATTTCAGCCAAACCTAGTTCGTCGGTTAGGAGAAAATGAATTTAGAATTTTTTTGTTCTATTTGCTGAAACTCCGCTAAATTTAGCGCTTTTTTACTGAAACTCCGCTAAATTTAGCGCTTTCTTGCTGCAACTCCGCTAAATGGATGCAACTCTGCTAAATTCTCTGCTAAATGGATGTAACTCTGCTAAATTTTATGCTAAATGCTTCACTAAATGGCTGCAACTCCACCAAATTTTCCGCTAAATGGTTGAAACAATGCTAAAATTCTCCGCTAAAGTTTTTGCTAAATTTTTTGCTAATTGCTGAAACTCCACCAGAATTGCTAGAAGCCACTTGAGGGGTACTTTTGAAGGAGAAATGCAACAACCACTATTTGAAGAAGTTTCAAGTACTATTTGGAAAAAGAAATCATATCCCATTAGCATAATCAGTGGGAAAGTTGTTGTTTTGGTTACTATGCATGGCAAAATGAAAACAACAATTGCATGAGCCTTTCTAGTTTGGATGCTACACAGGTATTGGGTTGCATGAGGACATGCAACAAGTTTAGTTTGGGGGAGATGTTGGGTCATGTATTTGTCCCTATTTTCATCACTTATCGGCATCTATTTCATCCATCTTCTTCATGTTATTATCCATTTATCACTCCATTTTCCATCCATTTGTTGTAACTGCCCGTAAAATACCATATTACTCCCAATGATGCTTTAGTGGGTAATATTGATTATTTTCCTTTATTTTTGATGAATTGAAGACTATTATGCATCATTTTACTGATGATGGTTTGTGGAGTGATTTTTCATTAACAATAGTAGTACTCATGGTTCAAGCCTCCAAAGTTGGCATGCTAGCACATGTCCACATGGAGATTCACAACATGGTTTCTTTCCTAGGTTATGTGGATTTGTGATTTTGATTTATGCCCAATTCTAACATAACAACCTCCAGCTTATGATTAAACGACCTTAACAAAAAATGCATGCCACATAAGAATACATTGATTTGCATTTCAATTTACGGGCATATGGATAAGAATCTAGAAAAGCCAGGTTTTGTGCGTAATAGACTCAATTACCCAAATCGAGAGGAAATCTCCAAACAAAGCTATATTTTGAGATATTTGGGTGGTTCTTCGAGAGGGAATTTTCTAGATTTGCAGTTATGGCCATTTTTCAAATTAGAAAATTTGTTAAAACAGATTCCAAGTTGCGAATTTGGTTCCTCATCCCCATGAATGAGTTTTATGTACAAATATGTAATCAATCTCATGGAGAAAGGGGGAGGAGAGAAAGTAATGTTATGCTGTAGAATTTGATCCAGAATCTATTGTGATAATTTCATTCTGATAATACATGCTGATAATTTCTTAATTCTAAAGTTGTAGACCTCAATTGTGGAGATCCATATATGCTCAGCGGAGGAAGGGACCTCTTCCCTGAGAAGATGCTGGTAATGTTGATTATAAGTGTGTTATTGTTTAGATTTAGTTCATGCTTTCATTAATTAGATTTATCATAGTTGTTTTCCTGTAATTTTGTTTTGATAGATCGTTGGCCAACATAGAATTTCCTTCAGATTTATTTAATTAGATCTTGCTTCATAAGAGTTGATTTTGTTTTTAGATTTACAATGTGATTTTATGAATAGGTTTGAGGTTTGATTTATTTTAAAGAAGGTGTGATCTAGTTTACAAAGAGTTTTGATTTCATACCAATAGATCAACTGTAACACCCCAGTTTTGACCCCATGGTATTGAAATTGTACATGATGTATATATTGCATGTAAATCATGGAAAGGAGCTCAAGGCCAAGGCCCTTCCATCAATTTGGTGTTTTGAGAATAGATGATCAAGGTTGATACCTATGGTTATAGTTCTACTCAAGCACAACATATTTTGGGATATAATGTAAACACACAATTTAATAAAAATACCATAGATAGCTATGCACTGCAACGTGCAGAGATGGGGGCATGATTTCAAAAGGAATAGGGGGGGGGGGGGGGGGGGGGGGAGTTAGTCAAACTCCCAAGCCATAGGATGAGACCAGATGTCAATGAGGGAACCCATAAACCTTTAGCTACCTTTTTATCCTCTGTCCTCAATCATTCAATTCTTTTATAAGAGAGGTTGAGGTAGTTAATCTCTTGGGTAGAGAAAGGCATGACAGTCGATTTTATGACTGAGCTTTCCTGTAGCCTGCAGCTTGCATCTTGTAGTCTGGGAAGCTGCGTTATTTATTTTGAAGAAAGAAATCATGGGGATGCATGCCCAGTCCATCATCCCGGTTCACCTAAATGTTGTTGGTCATTCATATCCATTATCCATTATCAATTCATTCTGTGTTGGTCACCATCCGGGAGTCGGGGAATGTTTTTCTATGTGTTTTGCAAGTATTTTCCTTTCCCTAGACCCTGGTTGAGGAGTTACTGTGTTATTCTGAACTTTAGAGTGGTTTGAAAATTTGTTTCTCTGTTTTATAGAGTGAATCCCTTTGTTGCTATGTCTCCCTGTGGTTTGTTGTGATGTGCACCCAGGTTTGGGTCTGAATTGTATGCAAGACTTAGGAGTGGAAGAGATGCCAAATGGGATTGATAAACCTAGTGAAGAGAGGAACCTTAGGAAAAGATAAGAGTGGAAAGTGATTCTTCTATCCATGCCCTAAAGAGAACTGGAAGGGAAGGTATGGCCTATAAGACTATGTAGCAGAGAAGGGGATACTTCCTTGTGTTGGGATGTAGGTGATGTGCATACCAAGCCAGATATATCTTGTGGAGGTGTCCCTAGATATTGAATGAGCCACTAGCTTAGCGATTCTTCCTTTCCACTCCCTTAGCATCCTATGAAACCCAAATGTAGACTGGCTTAGCTGACAGCCTGTGAAACCCAATTGTATATTGGCTTAGCTGGGAAGCCTGTGAAAACCAATCATATATTGGCTAGGTTGAGAAACCTGATAAAACCAATTATAGTTGGATTGGATGTGTCTTGTTGTGCAATTTTCCATGTGTGATCCTTGGATGGACAACCTGTGAAACCCAGCTGTTAGTTGGCTTGGATGAATAGCCTGTGAAACCAAGTAGTGAGATGGCTTGGCTGAGTACTTGATAAACCCATATGTTGGCTTGGATGGTCCTTGATGTGAATGTTGAATTGACTGTGTGTAGTCTCTGAAATCCAACTGTTAGCTATCTTGGGTGAATAGCCCATGAAACCCAACAGTGAGATGGCTTGGATGAGTAGCCTGTGAAACCCATATGTTAATTGGCTTATTTTCCTACACCCAATTGTGTATTGGCTTGGCTGGACAATCTGATAAACCCAACTGTAGGTTGACTTGATTGTGTTGATGTGATTTGGCTATGTGTGTCTTTTGTTCCCTAATTCCTTGTGGAATTCATGCCCAGCTCGGTGGTGGCACTTGTGTTGAGAGATTAATGAACACAACTGGACTATGGTTGGGTGAAACATTGCAGCGACATAGCTAGTTACAGGACAACTTCATCTTCAAGATAAGTATTCTATGTTATTCTTATTTATGCAATGCATTTGCTTATGAATGCATTGAATATGATGAATACTTTCTAATGATTTCAGTAGAGTTTACTGTTGTTAAATGTTCCTTAATTTTCATATGTATATGCCTTGTATGTTTCAATGCATTTTTGTCGTGATCATGGAGGCTAGAATGATGGTTACATAGTCAACAAGAATCTGACTTAAGCATTTCCACACCCTAGAATTTTCCAGTGGAAGGCAGGAGGCGAAAGAGAGAAGTTGAAACAAAAAAGAATGTTGGTTTTCCACATTCTGGGATCTGCCTGCGGAAGGTGGAAAAACAAGAAAAAGACAAGGCATAATGATGGTTTTTTGCACCCTGGAATCCACCTGCGGAAGGACGAAGTCAGAATAGGAAAAAGAGACGGATATTCTAAGGAAAAAGTGTGTTTTTTGAACCTTGGGATCCGACCACGGAAGGAGGAAGGAGCGAGGCAAAAAATGGGAAAAAGGTTAAGGAAAAACATTGTCTTTCCAATTTATGAGATCTGTCTATTGAATGAAGAAGGTGGAAGGAGGAAAGGCGGAAGGTAGAAGGAGAAATTTGGCTGAATAATTCTGTCAAAAGTTATGTTTCCAATTCCTGATTTTCGAAGGCGGAAGGCAGAATGTGGTTGAATAATTTCGTCAAAAGTTATGTTTCTGATTCTCTAGTTCCGAAGGCGGAATGACAGAAGGTGGAAGGGGGAAAATGGTTTGAATGACCCCATCGCTCATTTTGTTTCTGGTTCCTGGGTTCCATAGTGGAAGGAGGAAGGGTGAAAGGCAGAAGGCAGAGTGCAGAAAGGAGAGGTTTAGTCTGGAAATGACCTTTCTGGTTACAGAAGGGATATGTTGATGGTAGAACGACTATTACAGTGGTTTCTAAGCCGAAGAGTGAATGTTAAAGGATGTTACATGAGCCATGGTTGTGTTAAAAGAGATAGTAAATATAAGTTTTAAATTATTCTGCATATCAATCTGGTGTATGGGCACTGGGTTCATGACATCGTGGTATATTAGAGCAATGGTAGAGTAATGGGGACACTACAGTGTGGTATCAGAGCAGTGGTAGAGTAGAGGGGACGCTATAGTGTGGTATCAGAGCCATGTTAAAGTTATTTCTAAGACTAAGAGTGAATGTTAAAGGATGTTACATGACCCATGACTGTGTTAAAAGAGATAGTAATGATAAGTTTTAAATTATTCTGCATATCAATCTGGTGTATGGGCACCGGGTTCATGACATCGTGGTATATCAGAGAAGTGGTAGAGTAGAAAGGATGCTATAGTGTGGTATCATAGCTATAAGTTACAACATTGGGCCTAAATGGGCCAAGTTAAATAGTTGCAGAGATAAATCTACAACAATACATACTGCTATTTAGCATAACCACTAAATCTAACTAACCCGACCAAATGTCTTAGGTAGCACTCATTAAAGAGCGGACTTAAAATTGATGGTGAACTTGATTACATAAATATTTAATGCCCAACCCTTGATATTAACTTACTTGCTAGTTAATTAGTGAAATAAACTAACAACCGTTGATCTTTCTTCACCCAAATCCTGACTATTGAAATATGCAGGTCCTTTTAAACCATCGCGCTCCATATCATGACTTTCATACCTCCAATATTTGAGCGCGATATTGAATGGGGAGGGGAAACGTCATTTATGCATGTTTCCTATCGCGCACAACAAAATCTTCTTTGTCTGTGCTAGTTCTCCCAGCGAAATTGTTGTCAACCGTTGATCTTCTTGAGGATCAACCTTTTCCATTGATCTTAATCTCCATTGTGGCGATTAGTTTCCAATTTCACAACTCAACGCCCTATTATCCTCCTCGTTCTTTTATTTATGAAATTTTCCTCAGCCATAGATCTGGTTCTACCACGATATCGACCGTCCACACTTGAAGTGAATAATCGGTAAGTGATTTTTGAATTATGAGATTATCACGTAGCTAACAATGATGTTTATTAACACATTTTGTAGAGTCATCATGCAGTTTGGAAAATTTGGTTTGTGGTTCGACCATGAGAACCTACAACATGGATGATGCATAGAATGCCTATGGGAATAAGGCAAATGCCATGGGGGAAATAATTCGAGTTGGAAATGTTGAGACAGAGTCCAATGGAAGGAGATATCAAGATACTACCCCAGATATTGCATCCACCATGAGAAGCTTAAGGGTGGAGATGAAAATTTACATAGAATACAATGAAAGAACGATTAAATCTCAGGAAGAATAGAATCAGTTGAATGCAGGCATGCTGAAAATTTTGAAAAACATCCAAAGGCAGATGAAATATGGGCATCAGGAAGACAATCCTGAAGGAAGTAAGAGCAGTGCCAAAAGAAGAAAGAGGTCTTCTAGTGGATCACCTAACTCTGAAGGATCCACTGGGGGTTCAATATATTCATCTCACAGGAATAAGAGGAAGACACGTTACCAAAATAGTTCACATGATGAACTTAAGAAGGAAAGGCCTCCTACCTTTAATGGTGAGTGTTGGATGAATTTTCCCCACTCTCGATACCCATATTCAACAAACCCACAATACCAAAAAAACACCCAAAGACATCGGCCCGATAGAGAAAGCTTAGTCAGCAACACGTGCGAGGAAGTTGCAGTCTCACCCGAGATATCTTAATGTGTAACTGCTAGAACCATGTTTTTGCATTCAGTGAGGGATTATAGTCCCCTGATGTGCAGTGAAGGAGCTCGATAGAGATGAAAGGTTGGAGTCTTTTTACTAAATCAACAGTGTGACACAACCAACGTGTGACACTGAATTTCCCTTAACAACTCAACAACAACTTAACAATTGGCGCAACTATGCGACGCACATTCTTCCTTAACAATAAAAGACAATGGTGCGACTGTATTACAACTTAACAGTAAATGAACATGTGATAGTATATAATGCTTCGACAATGCTTTAGTCATTCATTCATTCCATTGCTTTTATCAATATTGTGACATTCATTTAAAAATAAAGTATAAATAATGCAACATAACCAATAGCTAATCACAACCATTCAATAAGCACATTCATTTGACACAAGATGTAACGTGGAAACCTAAACAGGAAAAAACACCAAGGTGCTCTTCATCTGGCATGAGAAATATATGGCACCTTGCAGTCTGCGACTTGACTATAAACTATTTTGAGATATGTCTTTTTAGCTCATACTCTTTGTTCCTCTCATGCTATCTATTCTTATTATGCTTTCTTCTACTCCTATGGATCCGCACATAGCTTGGACTGACTCTTCTACTCTACTATCTACGCACTCAGCTGTAGACTGACTCTTACAAGATGGTCTGCGCACAGAGTTGTAGATCCATGGCTCAACAACCTACTATAAATATACTATCATACTTCTTCAATTATTTCCTATCTTTTGCAACTAAACGAAGTGAACCAAACCCTTATAGAGAGCAGGTTTCTCCTATATATAGATTCTACAAGACCGCGCAGGGTCAACTAGGTCTAGCATATTTATTATAGTCACAAATAGCCGCAAAATCGTCCTTCAGTACATTTATCACAGGCCATACTTAGCCACAAAATCATCCTTCATTACATTTATCACATGTCATAACTAGCCACAAAAATGCCTTTCAGTCCATTTGTATAGGTCATAACTAGCCGTAGAAATCGTCCTCCGGTCTTCCACTGAATTGAGCACCTACGCTCTTCCTGAGCTATCACTTTCCAACCTTTACTCTTATACTTGCCTATAGATTCTCTTTTCCTTCGTTGCACCGATCCTCGTCGCAACTTTCTTTCCTCTACGCTTCCTCTCCTTCCTTTACCTCTTCCTTCTCATCGTGTGCTTGTTTTTCCTACCTTGTGCTTATGCTTCGGCTTCTTCCTTGTGTTATTTCCTGGCCCAATCGGCCCCCAACACTCACATGTGGCCCATCTTGAGCCACTAAGCTGGTTTCATGGTTCTAGTGTTGGCTGCACCATAGGACCAACCTTGTCCTGAAATTCTTTCAGAATGCCTTCTACTCGGGAAACCTCTTGCTCTACTTCCTCTGATTTCTTTGCCAATTGTTCAACACAGTCAGAACTGGTATGTTCTGATGGTTCTTCCTCTAGGGACCGAGTTATAAGCTGGAGCTTCTGCTATACAGGCTGAAGGAGCCCTGTAAATCGTTCAAACTCTGTCTGATGTGCCGTGACTTCTTCATTTATTTGCTACTCTTGGTCGCAGAGAATTTTGAGTTGCTCCTACATTTGCTTCAACTCGTTTACCTTTGCAATATTCTCTTTGATTGGAAGCTTCTTCATGTCTTCCTTAACCGCGATTATCTTTAAGTCAGCTTGGCACGCATCGTCCTTGATTTTTTCCATGGATTCATCTTTGAGGAGTAATTCCCATGCCTCAGATATTGGGTCGATTGCTTCCTTGCATAGTTTTTCTCCTTGCTTAATTCACTCAATAGCCTCAGATTTGTTTTCCTACGCTCTTTGAGCACCTCAAGAGGTGTGCTTGTTCTTTGCTACACGTTAAGATCTTCCACTTGTTTCTTAGATCTGACACAATCCTGGATAGCCAAGAGACATTTGCGGCTACATCTTCTTCTTCTTTGTCTTCTTCCAATGTAATCCTACCTTGTTCTTGCGCTTTGATATCATCCTCCTTTTTCCTAAGAAGGAATTTGTGCTCTTTCGCCTTCCTTGTTTCCTTCTTATCCTGATAAGCAACATCATTTTCTCTGATCCTAATATTTTTTGAGGACGCATGCTGAACAACATATACTTCGTCCATTTCTAGTTTAGAAAAATCTAGCGACAGTGTCCCCATCACCTGGATAACATCATCATACTCTGGCTTCCCTATTTCAAGTGCTTGCACTTTTAATTATATCTTGAGCGATGGTAACAACAGTGGCACAACTAATGTATCACTAGGATCAACTCTGTATGTCTCAGCCTTGACGGTGCTCTTCACTTCATTGATAGCCTCAATGAGCTTATTGACATGCTCAGTGAGTTTGTTGGAAAATTGCAGCTATTGTTTATTTAGACCCTTAAGGCTAGTCTTTGATACATCTATGACAGTGTCTACGAGCAGGGTAATAACTTCCTCACCTAAGCTGATGGTATTAGCCGTTTTATCAACTTTACATTTCTTTTGCTACGGTTGAGGCTTCTCTTTGTCTTGCGCCTCTTCCTGGGCCTTCTTCTGAGTCTGCACATCTGCATCAGTGGTCGTGTCTTTTGAATCATCTTGATTAGAGCCCTGATCAATGTTATCATCATCTGAACTCAACAACTGGTTTCCTTGCGTGTCACCACCATCATTTCCTTCTTCATTATCTTGGCCATTCCGTTGGACATTTCCTTTGTCCATCTCTTCATTGATAAGAAGGTGCCACTCCTTAGGCTAGTCCTAGATGAACTCTTCCACATCCTAGTCCTTAATCATAAAATGGGTCAGGTGGGATTGCTTCTCTAGGTCCTGTCATGGCTGCAGGATGATATGGTGGACACTGGCATAGAAGTTTATGAAAGATGCATACGTTTGTACTGTCGTAGATTCCAGTCTATGTTTGTGTCGCACTACTTCTCTTTGTGCTTATGCATGTAGAAAGAACTCTATGTTATTGTCTTTCTGTTGGATCTTGTATTCCTTGTCATCCCATAGGTTTTGATATTTGGAGACATGGAATAACAATGGGACATCTAGAGGTTGGTAGTCTGGTGGGTCTAACCAAACTATAAAGGAAATCAAAATCAACAACCAGGAGTAGTGGAATTTGGGATTACTTTCCTCTTGCAGTTGCGCTGCATCATTTAACAGCTCATTTAGTAAATATTGTGACCAATTGAACAACACTCCTGCTACACATTGTTCCACTAGTTCCACTGTCCCAGTGGTACACTCAGTAGGATGCATCTTGCGCAACAACTTGCAAGATAATATTTTCGCGAAAAACCGCACTGTGTTGTCAGTGATAGAGGAAATCAAGAATCCTCTATTGGCGCACACTAGATCATATTTCTCCCTCATATTTGTTGCATCCCTATTCACCTGAAGATATGGCGCGGGGATGTGTCCTTGACGTGAAATACCTTTTATCGATGAAATGAGCTCAACATCGACAGAACATGGTTTGTCAAGCCATAAGTAGCCTCCATGGAAGTAGACTAGGATTTTTTGCACATATGTGCTCACTTGCGTACTTCAACCAAAATGCAGCATGAGAAGCATGTTGAGTAGGCCCGTGATTTCTGCACCTCGATCCCACTCCATCGGCACTACAAGTTGGGGTGTAGGTGACACAACTGGAAGAGTGTTCATGTACTTGTTTTGTTCCAGATATTCCTGCTTGCGGGTATCATTGTCTTCAAATTTGAGTTTCACCAGATTCGACAAAATGTTTGTTAGCAGCAATAGTCTAGTAGGGACCTGGGGTGCAACCAAAGTGGAGCATCCTCACATTGGAAGCTTCTCTTCTGGTGCCTCCAGCCTCCTTCGTTGAACATATTATTGTATCAGGTTCCACTCTTCTACAATGGCAGGTTCTGCTTCTCTTCACGGTGGTAGAGTTGGTGTGTCCTTTGTGGCCTTGTGCTTCAGGCTAGGATTCTCCTTTAGCACCCTTACCCAAGACCATGATGTTCCTGGGATGTATGTGGTCAACTCAAATGGTCATGAACCTAAAAATGGGACATTAACGGGTGGATTCTGAATGGGGGCTGACGTAGGGCCGAGCTAGAGGCCGAGCTGGGAGTAGGAACTGTCTGGGGAGGTGGCATCATCATCGTTTCTAGTTCTTTTTGTACTTGCTGCATATCTAGAAATGTAATCTCTTCAACAATCAAGCATGGTGAGGTGATGGTAACATCAAACTTCTCACTGGTGCTAGAAATGGAAATGACCATTAGCTTCGACTCTCATAATTACAGACTCTGGTTCGCTCTTTCTCTCTTGCACGTAAAAATGAACCTTGACGACAAAGACTTATATTTATAGGTGTGTTCTTGTCCCACATGTAATCATTTGATGGTAGATCGACGTCTTTTCAATCACATGGGATTCCCTTTCAACCCGTTTCATAATTAACTCGCACGCTTGATTGATGACCTCTACCTGTCAGGACAGTCATAGCGAGGATGACGGATGGGACCAAAAAGTACGCTGCCATTTTCCTCGAAATTGTCGACTTAATGATGCTTTGCTGTCATAACCATCTAAATATTCTTGGATATCGGTGCCTTAATGGTGCCCAACTTTCCTTCTCTCTCTTATTTTGATTTGCATACTCATGTCGTAGGCATGCGACAGAACAATTTCCTTTTCTCTTTTTTTATCTCTTTTATGTGTCACAGCCATCATGGTAGGGATTCAACCTGCTTCCATTTATCATTCCTATGACTAGTGTCCCATCCAACTTGTGCAATTTCACTGCGTTAGTGATGTGTGCGACCACATATGGCCCTAGCCAACGAGTCTTCAATTTCCCTAGATGCTTCAAAAATTTGTTGTCATACAACAAAACAATTCCTCCAACTTTGAAATGCTTAGTTCTGATATGGCGATCATGCCATGCTTTTTGCCTTTGCTTCTCTATGTTTTGATGGGACCTTGCGACGAAGCGCTCTTCCTCCATTTGAACAAGGTGCAACAGTCTCTGCTCAACATCATCCACATCTATCATTTCAGTTAGCACAACAATTGTTAAGCTTGACACAATATATTCCATCGACACAACAACTTCTTATCCATACACTAGTCTAAATGGAGTGTGTCATGTCAATCGCTTACACGTTGTGCACTACGCCCATATCATAGCTGAAAATTTCTGATCCCAATCATCTCTACACACATTTCATACTTTGGTTAATGCATTTTCCAGAATCTTGTTGAATGATTCAACTGTTCCATTCGCATGAGGATGATAGGGTGGCATTTTCCTATGCTGAATCTAGAATTCTACAGTAATCTCATCAATCATTTTGTTAAAGAATGCGTACCTTGATCACTTAGAAGAATTTTTGGGTAGCCAAATCTTGTCATGAAATTTTCAAATAAAAACTTTTCCAGTCGCAGCAGTACAATATTTAACATGTGCGGATTCATCCCATTTGGTTAAGTAGTCTGTCGTTGTGATAATATAATGTGCACCGGTCCATTTTCCTAGAGGACTGATAGGACCAAAAAAAGAAATGACCCACTTATCAAATGATTGAAGGGTTATCTATGGTGCTAGTGACATCTTTTTGTGATGGGATTCCTATCCTCTAGAAAACATCGCAACATGGACAAAAGATCTTAGTATCCATATGTATGGTTGACCACCATAATCCATCTTGTAATATCTTGTGCACGGTTTCCTTTCGAGCGTAGTGTTCTCCTGCGACACCGGCATGTGCTTTGCTCATTATCCACTATCATTTGTGTTAAAAAATAGATCGCCACAATATTTCATCAGAGCCCATCTTGTATAGCTGTCCCATAATCAACATATAATAATTGGCTTTGGCGACCAACTATTTCTTCTACGCAGTGGTGAACCCTTCAGGCGTATAACCTGTACTCAAAAGGTGAATGATAGCCTCAAACATTTTATCAACCATGGTGACCACAAATATTTGTGCATCAGGCAAGTTATCCTCCAGGCTGGTTGGTTCTTCACCACTTTCTATTTTTGATAAGTGATGAGGCCCAACATTTAGTCAACCAGGTTTAACGATGACTTCAAAGTCAAATTCTTGAAATAGGAGGAGCCATTGATATATCTTCTCCCCCAACATTGGCTTGTTTACTAGGTATTTTAATGCCAAATGATTAGTGTACATTTTAAAATGTCCACCCAAAAAATAGTGTTGGAACTTTTGCATCGCATATACCATGGCAAGTCCATTTCTCTCGGTCGTTGTGTAGTTTTTTTTTTTTTCCGTCGACAATTTTCTGATGGCGAAAACAATAGGGTGGTCAAGCATTCCCTCACCTAGTTGTGTCAGGACTACGTCAAGCATGACAAATGACGTGTCAACATGAACATGGAACTGCTTATTCCAATTGGGAAATACTAGAATTGATGCAGTGGCCATCTTTCTTTTTAACTTGTCTAAACTTTATTGACAAGCTTCTGTCCACTGGAACTTTGCATTTTTTTTGAAAAGTTTCTCCATAGGTGCAGTTATCTCTAAATATCCTCTGATGAATTTTATGTAGTATCATATGTGTCCTAACACTGATCTGAGTTGTGTGACTGATGTAGGCAGTGGTAAGTCAAGGATAATCGCAACTTTCACTGGGTCGACCAAAATTCCATCGTGACACAGGACATGTCCTAACAATACACCAAATGGTGCACAAAAAATACATTTATTTGAATTAAGTGCAATTTGATATTGGAAACAATGTTCCAACATCATGCATAGGATCTCAATATGGTCTCTTACTACACCAAACACAGTGCAATTACCAAAGTAGACTTCAATAAATTTATGTATAAAATCTTTAAAAGCATAAACTACTATTCTTGAAAAAATAGTAGGGGTATTCTCGAGTTTGAAAGGCATTACCATATACAGATAGCATCACCATTCTATGATGAAGGTCATTTTGTATCAGTCCTCCTTCGCTATTCTAACTTGATGATAGCCAAAAAATCCATTGGTGAATGAATACATCTCCTATCCCTCGACGCTTTCAAGTACTTAATCTATGAATAGTGTTTGGTATGGATCATGCAGGCATGAATCATTCAGTTTCCTTTGGTCGACGTAGATTCGGACTTCACCTGTTGTATTTTTATCCTGAATCCCTATAGGACTGATCCATTCTAATTCTTCAACAAGTTCAATGATTTGTGCATTGAGCATTCAATCCAACTCAGCTTTCACCTTCTCTTTGTACCTTGGATTCAACCTATAAGGTCGCTGCTTAACTGGTTTTGTGTTTGGTTTCAGGGGTATTTTCATCTTCCCAGATCTCCTACTATTCCATTCATCTCTGAGAAGTTGGTAGGGGAACAGATATTGGAATTCATGAAGCAATTTTGTGATTTTTTTGATTGTCTCATCATCCCATTAATCTTCCATACTGGAAAACTTCGGGTTTTTCGACGAACTAATGTTAACTTTCTTGATTTTTAGTGGCTTTAGGAACTGTTCGCTCGAAATACCACTTCCTTCCACCTTGCGTGTACGTTCTGATTTTGGTATGTTAATGTTGGTAGGATAATCATCTATGTCTCTAGCTAGATTGTAACAAGCCATCCATTGCTGGATGATCACACTGCATTGGTGGGAATTCGCCACTTCGACAAGGATTTTAGAAAAATCTTCTCCTTTATCGTTTGAAGTGCAACATCAACTGTCGATTGATCATCAGCAAATGCAAAGGTGTGTGCAAATTGTTTAACCACCTCGTCCCAATCCTGAGTACCTTGTTGCAACTCCATTGATGTATACCAGCTCCTGGGTGTCATTTCCAATGTGTGTATGAAATGTTGGACCCATTCCTATCATGGGTATTCTGCAAATGCCGTGCGGCACTGATTAAGGTGGTTGATAGGGTTTGATAGCCCTGTGTACTTCTGATTCAAGACTGTGACTTCTTTGTTGAATATGACTTCCATCAATCTTTCGCATTGTGGCCATTCGGATATAGACCGCTTATGCATACCCCACCATCTAGCGGGCACAAACTTCAGCACATAGTCTAACACGGACAAGCGCTATGATTCTACTACCATTCCTTCAAACTCACTTAGGAATATCGCAAGGTTAGGAAAACCCTCATAGGTGGGTAACTCCCTTGACTGATTCTCCACCCATCGCACATACCTTGTTCCTCTGGCGTATATCCTCATAGAGACGTCATGCAGTCTGTTTGCCAATTTTCCAATTCCTCTTGTGAATCTGATGTGCATGAGCTAGTACTCGTCCAGCTCAGGTTCCCATTTGTTGTAGGATTGATGTAATCATATTTTAAGGATATGACATTATAGATATGGCCTAGATAAGCACCCCTTCCTTCACTATAGAATAGTTTGACATAGCGTTGTCCCTCCAGTGGATCAATGGGAGACACTACCCTCATCTCGTCATCCTTGAATGGGAGGATTATTTTATTAAAATTTATGATGGTATGATTGTCTATTTCCCAATCTATGCCTAGAAGCACGGGATATGGGTTTGTATCATTGACAATGTTGATAACTTCAAAGTCTGCAAACGTGCACAGTCCCTCAATGTCGATAGGAACTTGACTCAACCTACCAATTGGTAGCACCTTCGCCTGGTTTGCAAGCCTCAACTAAATAGGGGACCAGTCCAAGCACGAATTTCCCATGCTCTCCCAAGTTTGTCGCATCAAAATATTGGCGTCTGACCCTAGATCTAGGATAATGTAATCCATGTCATAATCTCCTATTTGCGTAGTCATTCTCAACTCGCACCCAGTTTTGAATTTATTTTTAACATGGTTAACTCTTTTCTCGGGTTGCAATGAGGTTTCTTCATAATCACTTCCAATTCAGTGACAGGATATTTATCATGGATCAATGCTAAGCAACTTAACATAAATGACTTGAGCTTACTAACCTTGTTTGGAGCCTGCTTCTGGAATATATGTTGGAAAACTTCAGGCATCTCATTAACTTCGGCTAAAGTCGATGGTTGTTTTGGGTCTACAAACTCTGGTCACACATCCAAAAATAATTGCTTTTTTTTTTTGAAAGTCGAATGGTACTTTCTTCTATGCTGCAGGTCACACCTATGGCATTTCCTACTGTATATTCTGATCAACTCTAGTCGTAGCACCTCCTCGTGTTACGACAACAACACTTGGTTCTCTTGAATCAGCAGCAACCATTTTAACATTTAGGTTAGGATTTGGATTTGGGTTCGCTGTGGGTTGGGAACTCCAATGGCTCGAGTGTGCCAATTTGCAATCAACTGGGGACATTGTTCAACATTATGATCCTGGGCTTTGTTATATGTGTTGATGTAATTGTAACTTTGGAATGTATTCACTTATACTTCTTATCTATTGTAACCCGATATTCATTCCAGGATGTATTGTAATGTACTTGAGTCATGTCATATCCCAATGTTTACTCTGGGAAGTTTCTATAATGAGAAAGTCATGTCAAGTCATTGTGGGTAACCTTCCTATTGGTCAAGGGTTAAAGTCCCCATAGTTGTGGGGCCCTAGGGTTATTAGACTATCCTAGTGAAGTCGACCCTAGGTGAGTCATTGTAAGTCGGGGCAATAGTCCCCACCATTGTGTTAAGGATAAAACCTCCTTGTTGGTCGGAGGAGGCAAAGTCCCCACAAGTTGTGGGGCACTAGGGTTATTAGACACTCCTACAGATGTCAGCTCTAGTAAGTAATTATTAAGTGAGGTTGACATGATGGAGTGGGTTCCAAGTGAATGGAAGAATATAAACAGAGAGTGAGTCTCTATTTAGGACACACACTCACTCATTGGAGCGCATGAGTGAGAGAGAGAGAGACTGTAGCTGTCAGGAGATCATCTTACTGTTTTTCAGTTTTTACCTTTGGTGCTGATTCTATATTTGAGGAAGTTGTGTGGTTTTATTCTTTATGGTTTCCCCAAGGAAAATTCTTTGTGTCTCTTGTCTCTTGTGTTGTGCTTGTGTTTTATTGCTGTGCATGTTTTTCTATCAATTAAAGATCCTAAGATCATAATGGTAGCTTGAATGATAAAAATCTAACATGGTATTAGACCTAACCCGAGAAGAAGACATTGTGTAGCTATAGAAGCTATGGATTCTTACTTTTTGGGTCTCTCTCCACAATCCATCAGCAAAATTATGCTAGGTTGACTCTCCATTGAAGGGCGTATCTTTCTGTCGAAGCAGAATTCGATTCCGAGCATTTTCGTTTTCAGTGCGAAAATTAGGGTTTTCTACAGAAGAGGAATTTTTGAGTGAGCCTAAAATAGGATTGATATCCTCATAAAAACCTAATTTTATAGACTTGGATCAAGTTTTTTGGTTGGGTGAAACTCTAGGAAAGTCAAACCCTAGTTTGACCCTGAGCTAGAAAAACCCTAAATACCAAAAACTGCTACGTTTTTGTACATTCACTATATCCTGATATTGGTGAAGGTTCAGGAGTTGAAAATTTTAGAGGCCAAAGGTACAATCTTTATTTACACGGTGCCCAAACTGCAGCCTTATATTTTCTATATTCTGGGAGATATGATCCCTCCAAGTTAGGGTTCCAGCCTCTTCCTGAATTCATCCCTAAACAGGACACCTAGGGAGAATTGCTATATCTTGGTCTACACAGGTCCAAATGAGATTTTGAAAGATTTTCCAGAAATGGCATGGACTTTAATGTTTGTGATCTAAGATTCAGACTCAGAATATGAACCAGTGACAAGTGGAAGTCCGTACAACTTCGCTGTTCTGTACAGTCTTGTAACAGGTCACCTTGGGAAATGGACCATAAGTCCCAATTGGTGAAACCAATTATGATGAAACCTATGTTTTTATAATAGGGACATGTGAAGCTACCTCAGTGCAAAATTTCAAACATAGAGGAGTAGTAATTTCGGAGATACCACAGAAACAATAATAGACAATTCTGTAGAAGAAAGTGGAAAACTAGGGCTTCCTGTTCCGGGAGCTTCCCTCCACTGTTTTCAGAAAAGGAGTACATTGGAAAGATCCATTTGAAGATATATATATTTCTATCCAATCAGATATGGAATATTCTAAGTTTTGAAAATTAGGGTTTCTGTGACAAACCCTAGATCAGCTAGCTTCAGAACCAGGACGGACACCTCAAAACGATAATATCTAATCTTTCACTATTTTCATTTGAGGTTCTCATTTCAAAGTGATATATCACATCAGCTCGATGAAAAGCTTGGGTAAGTTGAAAACTTCCAAGCCTAGAAGTATATGATATCTTTGAAGAAAATGGATTGGACACCTACATGAGTATAGAGGTTCTAGTTCTAGAGGGAGATGAGGCTAGAACCCTTACACAAGAAGAACTTGGTCAAGGCTAAGAAGATCATTGCTGATTCAGTCATGAATCAACTTGTACTACAAGTGTCTTCCTTAAAGACACCGAAGATGTTTGATTCCTTGACCAAGATATTTGAAGGGAAGAATAGAAATCAGAATATGACCTTAAGAAACCAGTTGAAGAATGTGAAGATCCAGGATGCAGAGATTATGCAGTCATACTTTACAAGGGTCTCTTAAATCAAAGAACAATTTGTAGAGGTAAAAGAAGAAGTGAAGAATGCAGTAGTGGTGATGTCCACCTTGAATGGCCTCCCAGGATCATGGGATTCATTCATTCGAGGAATGTGTGCCAGAAGGAAGTGATTACTTTCAGCAGACTCTGGGAAGAAGAAGAAGCTCGACTCATAAGAAGAGAAGAGAAGATGGGAGCAATTGAAGAACAAGCTCTCACCATCGAAAGAAGATCCCTCAAGCGATGAGGAATATGAAGGACTCGATTCTCGAAGAACCTCTTATCCATCTTGAGAGCTTGGATAAGAAACAATGAAGTCATGAATGAAGAAGATGATGAAGCGGAAGGATCAAGAAGGAGTATACCCATGAAACAAATAAAGATAAGTATTCAATTGTCATTTCATGATATTATTTTTGTTATGCATTTGTTTATATTCAGTTGATGTATTATGCATGATAGAATGTTTGCATTAACAACAGTATACTACTAATATGCATGTGATGGCTAAGTAGCTCATGGTGCTGTACAACTCTCCATTGCTACTTATCTAGAATGAAACCTCTTTGCTGACATATTGGATTAGTGCACAATCTCAATGTTGTCCTGGTAGAGATGGAAGGAATCTAGAAAATTTTCCGTGAGATATGGATGAATGTTGCATTGGATAAGATAGTGGCATGATCATATATTTATGCATAAGAATTTTCCAGTATGAATATTCCTTATGAAATGTTTCTAACCATACAAATGCATTTGACTTGTAGGAAAGATCGCATACATAATCACCTACAAGCAAATAAGGATGAAACTTGTTCCAAAGAACAAGTGATGACAGTTCAAGATGAAGAATAATATGACGAATGCAGCAACATCATTGATGCAGAACCTTCCAGCTATGAAGAAGTAACCAAGAAGACCAGTTCAAGAAGAATGATGTCTAGGATGCAGTATCGAGACCTGAAGAGAAGTTTGTAGTTCCATCATGTAGTAGATGGAAACATCGTGGGATACAAAGCAAGATTCGTAGCACGAGGCTTCTCACGAAAAGAAGGAATAGACTACGAAGAGACATTTGCAGCCAGTAAGAATTGAAACACATACATGATGAGATTGATGAAGATCTTAACCTTTACTACAAGGTTGAAAATGAAATTCTATACACTATATGGATTCATAGAATACTAGTAGCATAGGAAGCTACTTGTCACTCTGGTACAGAATGTTTCAGTACATAGAGTACAAAAGATAGAGGGAGTATGATGCTTCACTTCAGAGGGATTGACTACAGAAAATCTAAGGTTCGACATGGTACGATAGGATGGATAGATTACTGATGAATCTAGGTGTTACTAAGAGTAAAGCAAATTCCAACCTTTGCTTCAAGGTTGAAGGCAGAAGACTAGTGATGCTATTGTTATGTGTCGATGTACTATTTTTCTAGGCATGGAGGTGTGGCAGAATACGGATGGAATCTTGCTTGGATAAGGGAAGTATGCAGTAGAGATCCTAAAAAGATTTGGGATGATGGAATGCAAGGCTATGGCCACACCTATGGCATCGAACCTGAAGCTATTAAGCGATGCTTCATCAGAGTTGGTTGATGCTATGATGTATTGTCAGATGATTGGGTCCTTGATGTACCTGACGAACACGATACTAGACATTTGCTTTACTGTGAACAACTTGAGCCAGTTCTTAACAGATCCAAGAAATGTTCACTTAATTGCTGCAAAGTATGTTCTGAGATACCTGAGGGGTACAGTTGATTATGGGCTCAAGTACGATGCGAATCAGAAGATTAACCTAGAGGGTTATGTTGATTCAGATTGGGCAGGTAGTGCCATCGATAGGAAGAGCACTTCAAGGTGTTGCTTCAGTGTGGGACCAGGTGTGATCTCTTGGTTTAGAAAGAAGCAATCTTGTGTGGAACTGAGTACAGTTGAAGCAGAGTATGTCGCATCTTGTTCAGCTAGTTGTGAGGTAGTATAGCTAAGGAAGCTATTGTCTGATTTATTTGATCTCTAGTTGATGTTGCTTGTATACATTGTGACAACTAGAGTCATGTGAATTTGTCTAAGAACTTGGTGTTCCATGATAAGTCGAAGCATATCGAGATCAAGTATTACTATATCAAGGATATGGTGTAGAGGGGAGCAGTAAAGCTCCAGTATGTTGCGACAGAGGAACATATAGCTGATGTATTGACAAAGCCATTGGCTAGGGTGAAGTTGGAGTACTTCAGGGAGAAGCTTGTGTTCTCCAGATAGAGGTTTCCTCCAAGGGAAAGTGATGAGTCCCATAGCCATTCTGACATGGTGAGAGGATTGGTTCCTTCCATGGTCAGATGTAAGGGCTGAGCCATTCTATCATGGTGAGAGGATTGGTTCCTTCCATGGTCAGATGTAAGGGCTGAGCCATTCTATCATGGTGAGAGGATTGGTTCCTTCCATGTCAGATATGAATGCTGATATCTATAGCCATTCTGATGAGTAGGTCAGATATAAGGGCTAAGCCATTCTTTCATGGTGAGAGGATTGGTTCCTTCCATATTAGATATGAGTGTTGGCTATTCTGTCGAGCAGGACAGATGTAAGGGCAATTTCCATTCTGGGAATGGAGGTACCTGGTCAGTTACTAGGAAAACTCAGTCTAGGACTGAGAAGCCATTCTGATGTGATAGAGGGATGTGTTCCCACTTGATCAGATGTAAGGGCTGAACCATTTTGTCATGGCTAAAGGATTAGGTTCCTCCCATGTCAGATGTGAGTGCTAGCCATTCCGACGAGCAGGTTGGAGGTAAGGGAAACTCCCATTCTCTAGGAGAATGGAGGCACCTGGTTAGTTACTAGGTAGTTCAGTCGAGGACTGGGGGCCATTATGATATGACTGTAGGATTGGTTCCTACAAGATCAAATATGAGTGCAAGCCCTTCCATCATTGTGGTAGGATGTGTTCCGTCCTGGATGGATGTAAGTGCAGAGCCCTTTCATCATTGTGGTAGGATGTGTTTCGGCCTAGATGGATGTAAGTGTAGAGCCCTTTCATCATTATGGTAGGATGTGTTCCAACCTAGATGGATGTCAGTGCAGAGCCCTTTCATCATTGTGGTAGGATGTGTTCCAGCCTAGATGAATATAAGTGCAGAGATCTTCCATCGTTGTGGTAGGATGTGTTCCATCTTGGATGGAAGTGCAGAACTCTTCCATCATTGTGGTAGGATGTGTTCCCGCCTGGATGGATGTGAGTGTTGTGCCCTTCTAACGAGTACGTCAGATATAAGCGATGAAGAAGACCTACATGGAGGCTAGGACTACAACTAGCATGAAAAATGGATGGCTCTATAGAACTTCCTGTTACGAGAAGAATCATGAGATAGCACCTGTGATGATCTAGATCCAGTGATGATGATCCAGATCAAGTGATGATCCAGATCCAGTGATGATCCAGATCAAGTGATGATCCAGATCCAGTGATGATGTCCTATGATGATTCAGATCGAGTGATGATCCATATCCAATGATGATGATCCAGATCCAGTGATGATCTAGATCTAGTGATGATGATCCAGATCTAGATGAAGATGACTTGAATATGACGAGGACTTGATGATGACCAAGATGATACAGAGAAGAAGACTTGTGCTGATAAATTGTGTCGAGAGAATACCTTCCTAGATAATAGGGAGTGTTGATGTAATTGTAACTTCAGAATGTATTCACTTGTACTTCTTATGTATTCTAACCCGATGTTCATTCGGGGATGTATTGTAATGTACTTGAGTAATTTCATACCCCAATGTTTACTCTGGGAAGTTTCTATAATGAGAAAGTTATGTCAACTCATTGTGGGTAACCTTCATATTGGTCAAGGGTTAAATTCCCCACAGTTGTGGGGCCCTAGGGTTATTAGACTATCCTAGTGAAGTTGACCCTAGGAGAGTCATTATAAGTCAGGGCAATATTCCCCACCATTGTGTTAAGGATAAAACCTCCTTGTTGGTCGGAGGAGGCAAAGTCCCCACAAGTTGTGGGGCACTAGGGTTATTAGACACTCCTACAGATGTCAGCTCTAGTAAGTAATTGTTAAGTGAGGTTGACATGATGTAGTGGGTTCCAAGTGAATAGAAGAATATAAATAGAGAGTGAGTCTCTCTATATAGGACACACACTCACTCATTGGAGCGCATGAGTGAGAGAGGAGAAGCTCTCTCAGTGTCTGTGAGAGAGACTGCTGCTGTCGGGAGATCATCTTACTATTTTTCAGTTTTTACCTTTGGTGTTGATTCTATCTCTGAGGAATTTGTGGGGTTTTCTCCTTTATGGTTTCCCCAAGGAAAATTATTTGTGTCTCTTGTCTCTTGTGTTGTGCTTGTGTTTTATTGTTGTGCATGTTATTCTCTTAGTTAAAGGTCCTAAGATCATAATGGTAGATTGAATGATAAAAATCTAACATGGTATCAGAGCTAACCTGAGAAGAAGACATTATGCAGCTGTAGAAGATAGGGCTTCTTAATTTTTGGGTCTCTTTCCACAATCCATCAGCAAAATTATGCTAGGATGACTCTCCATTGAAGGGCACATATTTCTGTCGAAGCAGAATTCGATTCCGAGCATTTTCAGTTTTCGGTGCGAAAATTAGGGCTTTTTACAGAACAGGAATTTTTGAGTGAGCCTGACATAGGATTGATCCCCTCATCAAAACCGAAGTTTAAGGACCTAGATCAAGTTTTTTGGTTGGGTGAAACTCTAGGAAATTCAAACCCTAGTTTGACCTCGAGCTAGAAAACCCTAAATATCGAAACCTGCTAAGTTTTGGTACATTCTCTATATCCCGATATTGGAGAAGGTTCAGGAGATGAAAAGTGTATAGGCCTAAGATAAAATATGGATTTACACTGTATCCAAAATTCAACCTTATATTCACTATATTCTGGGCGATATGATCCCTCCAATTTAGGGTTCCAACCTCTTCCAGAATTCATCCCTGAAAAGGACACCTGGAGAGAATTGCTATATCTTGGGATACACAGGTCCAAATGAGATTTATTAAGCTATTATAGAAATGGAACAGACTTTAATGTCTGTGATACAAGATTCAAACTCAGAAGATGAACCAGTGACACGTGGAAGTCTGTACAACTTCGCTGTTCTCAATAGTCCTGTAACAGGTCACCTTGGGAATCGGACCATAAGTCCCAATTGGTGAAACCAATTCTGATGAAACCTATGGTGTTAGAAAAGGAACATGGGTGGCTACCTCTATACGAAATTTTAGACACAGAGGAGCAGTAATTTCAGAGATACTGCAGAAATAGTAACAAGCATTTATGTAGAAGAAAGTGGAAAACTAGGGCTTCCTATTCCGGGAGCTTCCCTCCACTGTTTTTAGAAAAGGAGTACATTGGAAAGTTCCATTTGAAGATATATATCTTTCTATCCAATCATATCTAGAATATTCTAATTTTTGAAAATTAGGGTTTCTGTGACAAACCCTAGATCAACAAGCTCCAGAACCAGGACGGACACCTCAAATCGGTAAGGTTGAAGGCGGAAGACCAGTGATGCTCTTGTTATGTGCTGATGTACTATTTTTCTAGGCATGGAGGTGTGGTAGAATACCGATGGAATCTTCCTTGGACAAGGGAAGTATGCAGTAGAGATCCTGAAAATATTTGGGATGATGGACTGCAAGGCTATGGCCACACCTATGGCATCGAACTTGAAGCTATTGAGCGATGCTTCATCAGAGTCAGTTGATGTTGCGATGTATCATCAGATGATTGGGTCCTTGATGTACCTGATGAACACAATACCATACATTTTCTTTCCTGTGAACACCTTGATCCAAGTCTTGACAGATCCGAGAAATGTTCACTTAATTGCTGCAAATCATGTTTTGAGGTACCTGAGTGGTACAGTTGATTATGGGCTCAAGTACGATGCGAATCAGAATATTAACCTAGAGGGTTATGTTGATTCATATTGGGTAGGAAGTGCCATCGATAGGAAGAGCACTTCAAGGTGTTGCTTCAGTATGGGATCAAGTGTGATCTCTTGGTTTAGCAGGAAGCAATCTTGTGTGGCACTGAGTACAGCTGAAGCAGAGTATGTCGTAGCTTGTTTAGCTAGTTATGAGGTAGTATGGCTAAGGAAGCTACTGTCTGATTTATTTGATCTCTATTTTATGTTTCTTGTATACATTGCGATAACCAGAGTCGTGTGAATTTGTTGGAGAACTTGGTGTTCCATGACAAGTCGAAGCATATCGAGATCAAATATCACTATATCAGGGATATGGTGCAGAGAGGAGCAGTAAAGCTCCAGTATGTTGCAATGGAGGAACATATAGCTGATGTATTGACAAATCCATTGGATAGGGTGAAGTTCAAGTACTTCAGGGAGTAGCTTGGTGTTCTCCAGATAGAGGTTTCCTCCAAGGGAAAGTGATGAGTCCCATAGCGATTCTGACATGGTGAGAGGATTGGTTCCTTCCATGTCATATATGGGTGTTGGCCATTCTGTCGAGTAGGATAGATGTAAGGGAAATTACCATTGTAAGAATGGAGGTACCTGGTCAGTTACTAGGAAAACTTAGTCTAGGACTGAGAAGCCATTTTGATGTGATAGAGGTATGTGTTCCCACTTTATCAGATGTAAGGGCTGAACCATTCTATCATGGCTAAAGGATTAGGTTCCTCCCATGTCATATGTGAGGTTTGGCCATTCCGACAAGTAGGTTGGATGTAAGGGAAACTGCCATTCTCTAGGAGAATGGAGGCACCTGGTCAGTTACCAGGTAACTCGGTCGAGGACTGGGGGCCATTATGATATGACTGTAGGATTGGTTCCTACAAGATCATATATGAGTGCAAGCCCTTCCATCATTATGGTAGGATGTGTTCCGGCCTGGATGGATGTAAGTGCAGAGCCCTTTCATCATTGTGGTAGGATGTGTTCCAGCCTAGATGGATATAAGTGCAGAGACCTTTCATCATTGTGGTAGGATGTGTTCCAGCCTAGATGGATGTAAGTGCAGAGCCCTTTCATCATTGTGGTAGGATGTGTTCTATCCTGGATGAATGTAAGTGCAAAAATCTTCCATCATTGTGGTAGGATGTGTTCCAGCCTAAATGGAAGTGCAGAAGTCTTCCATCATTGTGGTAGGATGTGTTCCCACCTGGATGGATGTGAGTGTTGTGCCCTTTTGACGATTAGGTCAGATATAAATGTTGAATAAGACCTACATGGAGGCTAGGCCTACAACAAACATGAAAAAGAGATGGCTCTGTAGAACTTCCTGTGACGAGAAGAATCATGAGATAGCACCCGTGATGATCCAGATCCAGTGATGATGATCCGGCAGTGATGATCTAGATCAAGTGATGATCTAGATCCAGTGATGATCCAGATCGAGTGATGATCCAGATCTAGTGACGATGTCCTGTGATGATCCAGATAGAGTGATGATCCAGATCTAGTGATGATGATCCAGATCGAGTGATGATCTAGATCCAGTGATGATGATCCAGATCAAGTGATGATCCAGATCCAGATGAAGATGACTTGAAGATGAAGATGAATTGAAGATGATGAGGACTTGATAATTACCAAGATGATACAGAGAAGAAGACTTATGCTGATAAATTGTGTCGAGAGAATACCTTCCTAGTTAAGAGGGAGTGTTGATGTAATTGTAACTTTGGAATGTATTCACTTGTACTTCTTATCTATTGTAACCCGATTTTCATTTTGGGATGTATTGTAATGTACTTGAGTCATGTCATACCCCGATGTTTACTCTAGGAAGTTTATATAATGAGAAAGTCATGTCAAGTGATTATGGGTAACCTTCCTATTGGTCAAGGGTTAAAGTCCCCATAGTTGTGGGGCCCTAGGGTTATTAGACTATCCTGGTGAATTCAACCCTAGGTGAGTCATTGTAAGTCGGGGCAATAGTCCCCACCATTGTGTTAAGGATAAAACCTCCTTGTTGGTTGGAGGAGGAAAAGTCCCCACAAGTTGTGGGGCACTAGGGTTACTAGACACTCCTACATATGTCAGCTCTAGTAAGTAATTGTTAAGTGAGGTCGACATGATGGAGTGGCTTCCAAGTGAATGGAAGAATATAAATATAGAGTGAGTCTCTCTATTTAGGACACACACTCACTGATTGGAGTGCATGAGTGAGAGAGGAGAAGCTCTCTCAGTGTGTGAGAGAGAGACTGCTGCTGTTGGGAGATCATCTTACTATTTTTTGGTTTTTACTTTGGTGTGGATTCTATCTCTAAGGAAGTTGTGGGGTTTTCTCCTTTATGGTTTCCCTGAGGAAAATTCTTTGTGTCTCTTGTCTCTTGTGTTGTGCTTGTGTTTTATTGATGTGCAGGTTATTCTATCAGTTAAAGATCGTAAGATCATAATGGTAGCTTGAATGATAAAAATATAACAATATGAGTACGTATTTGTAGTCTCCTGGAAATATCTAGCATAATGTCATGGATAGACACAATTATAACATACAATTTGACCTCTTCCTCTACCAAGTCCTCCTCCTCCTCTACGTCTGAAATTTCCACCCCCCTTCCTTAAGGGTGTGGTTGCTGTGGTGGATACTGATTCGACGGGTATTGAGGTAGATACTGATTTTGATACTGATTTTGTGGGAAATGCACAGGCTGGTAGTGTGCTTGCACTTATTCATCCTGAATCTTCCTATCGTTCTTCATTACTGTATTCTCCTTCAAGAGCTGGTATTCTCTACAATCCTTCTCATTGTGTCTTACTGGCTTACAAAATTTATAGAAAAGGATAGCCGGGGTACTTACAATATTTTGCAAGTATAGACAGTCCTCATTGCGATGCTCTCTAGTCTGGCATATTCAGCACCAGGGTAGTCCTTGAGTACTCAATGGGTTATGCGCACCCGATGAGATATAGTTCATGTACGACAGACAATTATCCTTGGTGTGTCCATCCGTTTGACGTCTTTTGCACCACAAGTATTCTTGAGATTCTTTTCCCTTCTTGATGTCCTAAAGCTGTACCGTCAGATTATCCAACTACGACTGAATCTGCATAATCCCTGCGCCACCATATCCGATTGGTGAGGATTCTAGCTTCATCGATATTTATAGCGCTTCTGTCTTGTTGTCCTGATTTTATGACCTAGGCCAACAGAGGAAATCAAGCCCAAATAGGTTACTTAATACAGTTCCCGGTATGTTTAAGTTAGCTTGATTTTGCAGGTTATGGTCTCCTGCTACCAGCTGAATTTTTATTCTATTAAGGAGAATATGATTAGAAAAAATCAGCAAAATATTTCCTATGTTAACTTAAATTCCAACTAGTTCCTAATGTTAATTTAAGAGTCTAAGCTATCCTAAATTTTCTTTCTTAGGGAAAGTCTCTTGTTTTGAATTTTGATTTAAATTTTTGACTAAGAGACTGTTTTAGATATTAAACAACTAACTAAACTAAAACTTATTTAACAGTTACTAAATAAACTAAGAAAATTTAAGCTAAACTTAAATCAAACCTAATCTATCCTACCTATCTCATATGAGAGCAAGCTTATTTAATTAAATTAACTACCTGTTGATGATATATAAATCTGAAAAAGAAATAACTTCAAGTAAACAAGACAACATAACATAATTGAAATTATAACATATTTTTGATTTTGAAATATTTTATGAAAGAAGAATAATGAAACAAAAATGACTTCACTATTCTACAATCCTAAGTATCAAAAGATAATTAATATTTAGCATTTCAATATTTGAATAATAATGATAATTAACCAACTATTTTTAAAATATTTGTCAAAATACAAATATTTTAATTCAGTTAATGAATAATAATATCAATATCATTTATTTATCAAGCAAACCTTAACTAAATAAAAGATATGATATTTAATATCAAACACAGAAATGAGTGATTCGAGCAAGTTTGTATGGATTATATATAATTCACAGCAAAGCATGATCATATATATAGATAATTGAAGAAAGACGGATACTAACTATATATATATATATATAAGTTACAAAATCTATCAGAAATGATACCAGTTCTAAAACTGTACTTTGAAGAAATCCAAGAGAGACAATTTCTTCAGAATATCCACAAGTTGAAACATCAAAATTTAAGTATAAGTTTTCTTCTCCAAACTCCCATCCCTTTATAATAAATCTTCATGGTTTATATAGAAAAAAGGTAATAACTCTTTCGAGTTTTCTATGTAACAACTATTCTAAAAATAAACATTCGATTCCTAACAGTTGTTACATAATAAATACCAAAGATCCTTATCATCGTTCTATTGATTAAGAACTCCTCAAAAGAAGGCACCTGGTAGATGGGATGATCCATCAAAACTGCAGACTCATTCTTAAATGTCAATTCGTCCATGTAGAAAATAAACAACAACGGACTTTCGACACTTATCATCCATATTTTTCAAGCTCAAAACCACTTCACTATTTGTTGGTAAACATTTAAAGGAGAAAAAACAACATCAAAATTGAAAGTGCATTTCTCCCTGACACCTGCAAAAACCAATTAACCATGCATGAGTCTCATTAAAAATGTAATAAATAACAAATTCAATTTAATGATATGCAATGCCCACAGAATCTATGATTCTGCGAGCATGCTAATTACCTGTTCTATTACTTTCCCAAAAAACAAACCGTAGCAACAATAACGATATTTAAGTACTGATTTGGAGTTTGATAACTCAACGAGCGTCAGATAGTTTATCCCTTAGCTTGACAATTTCCATTTTGTACCTCTTTTCTCGTTTAAGTATTTCTTGATTAGTAGCAACTAAATATTTGTTTTTAGTCTTGTAATTAGCTTTCTTGGTTTTCACCTGCTGTCATTGGCCTAGCCAAGCCAACAATTCTGACCTCCAATTATGTATCTCATCCTTTAGGATTATAGAATTCGATTCAGATCTATCAAGCTTCTCTTTCATTTGAGTAATCTACTGGTTTAATTTTAATATTTTTACAATATTTCTTAATGATGGATTAGATGAAGAACGATCTATAAATAATCATTCCTTCCTGCTGTCAATAACAATATGCTGACCCGATAAATAGTTTTTATCATATTCATTTGCAAGAGAAGAGATAAGATCACTATCTTCAATTTTCTGTTATTGTAGGGACATTTAAGTAGAGATACAATCTTCATCTTCACTAGAAATTTCAATTAATGGGGGCTCTTCATGCCGTTGTAGAGTTACATGCGTAGAAACTGGAATCGAGGTCGTAGCCATACTACGGGTGAATCGTCGTGTACCTAGTAACATGGAACCCTTTTCCTTAGAGTCACTTTTTCCACAACAGACCTCCACCAACCTTTGAAGCTTCTGTGCAGACACATATTGAGATTTCTTAGTTATGCGTAAGCCATCTATATATTTTGGGGTAACAGGGTTTGGCTGTTTTTCAACTCTAGGATTTTCCAAATTTTCTAACCCTCCATCCACAGTCGCAAATTCATCACATCGTCTAATTGATGAGGATGAAATAACATGGGTTCCAACATTCAAAGGGTTGGGTTTCTTTGTAACGACATCACCAATATTAATGGTTACATGTGAATTTACCACCTGGTCCCCTATCTTAGATTTATGGGCATCATCAATCTCAATATTCAAGGGAGCTTTAAGCTTTCTACAAGTCCAAGGATGCAAAGTAGGCCAATATTGGGTCAACCCTAGATCATTTGCGACCAACAATTTGTCCTAGGATCTTCCTATAAGGGATTATTGACGTTGAACCAAAATTTTGATCAAACCATGATGGAAAAGGATTCTATCTAGATCACCTATGGTATTCTGCACAGTATGTGCCATTTTTGACAAAATTTGAAGCAAATAAAAAGGGAGATTGAGTTTAAAGCCATTTAAATCCAATAGTAAATG
Source organism: Pseudotsuga menziesii (assembly GCA_001517045.1). Lineage (NCBI taxonomy): Eukaryota > Viridiplantae > Streptophyta > Pinopsida > Pinales > Pinaceae > Pseudotsuga > Pseudotsuga menziesii. The sequence continues at coordinate 180,570 of LPNX010693603.1, forward strand.
CATATGATAATAATGTATGTGTGAGAAATGGCCATCGCAAAAGACATACCTGACCAAAACCTCGTATGACGATCGCCACTCTGGCTTTAAATATTTTGTAGGCACCCTGTACATCAAGTTTGAACCACCTGGAAAAGGTAGAAGCAGTGACTTACACTTCTCTTTATTGACCTTTTCTCCCTTAAACCAACATTCTCTAATTTGGGGAATCTTCGTTGCTTCTGCAATTTTATCTTCATTGACAGTAATATGAAAACCTCCCCCTTGGGATACATATTCTCTGAGACTTAAAGCGAACTTCCTAGTAATATAATAATGGTAACCACTAAATTTTTTGAAAAAACAAGCCTCATCCTATTTTATCAAACAGTGCAGCAACCTTTGGGTTTTCTTTGACCATTTTGGTCCCGAGACCTCAAAACGACTAAGAAGAGCCATTTTCTCAGGAGCATTCTTTAATGACTGAAAATTGAAGGAAAGAATGACTGATAATGCAAATTGATAAAGATTTTCCAAGTACTAAGTTTTGAAAAGGAAATCTATTAGCTATCCCAACTATTAAGAAACAAATGGCTGAAGGTTAATCCTGATTATAAACACAAACATTATCAGTTATAGGTCCTTATCAAATTTGAGAAAAACTAATCAGTTTAAGGGAATCTTGAAGATATACCTTATTACAACTAATCAAGATATATGAATAAACTGGATTTAAGCCTCAGGGTTTATTTATTTACAAATACCCTCTTAAAAGAAATATGTACAAAAATGATGCTTTTTTTAAAACAAATTTTATTCAACTACAACAATGTATAGAAATACTGACAAAACTATGTACAAAGGATTGAAATATCCTTATGTTTTGAGAGAAGAGATCAATCAATTTGGAAATGAATTTTAGGAATATTCAAAGATGGATCGAATCAAAATTAAAGAAAATAAAATTTGAATGTTCATGAAAATTAAAAATTACAATGATCTTGTTTCATAAAATAATTTACAAAAAGATCAACAAAAATGATGAAGTATAACAACCAATATGTACAGAAAATTAATTCTGAAATTAAAAGTTATTCACACAAGATTGGTTAAAAATAAGAGAAGAAAATGTTGTACAATTATTAACAGAATGAACAAGATTATGTATAGAACTATGTACAAATTCAAAGTATGATAAAGTCAACATAAATATTTTTTCAAAATCAGTCCATTTACCGGGAAAGTTTCAGATTGAACTTCTAAGGTTTGCAGAAAAAAAGTGCTAGGACCTAACTTCTCAGCAATGACAAATAGACCTAACCAGAGACGTGGGAATTTAGTATGCTACCCCTTATCCTTGTGATATTTATCCCATTTAAGCACTAGATCAGCTACCTGTAACTCTCTGTTAGAACTCGAAGATTGAATAAACCAAGACTTGACGATTTGTTGATGTTTAATAAAATGTTTCCTAGCTTTATCTCTATCTTCTTCTAATTTCAACAGAGTGTTAATTCTCTTCTCTAAGACTTGACAGTATTCATCCTGAATGGATTGGGAAAGTTGCAGAGAAGGTGAAAACAGGTTAGGAGGTAGAATAGCTTCTATACCATAGACTAGAAACAAAGGTGAATTGCCAATTGAGGATTTAGGAGTGACTTTATCCAGCCATAGTGCATTGAATAATGTTGTATTCCAATCATGATGATGGTTTGAAATGGTCTTTTTAAGAATTTTTAACAAGTTTTTATTCATTGATTCCGCTAGACATTACTGTGAGGATAATAATTCGTCGAATACTTGACCCTTATACCTTTCTCCAATGAAAATTGAGTTAATTCAACTAATGAAAAATACGAGGAATTATAAAAAATAAGGGAGTCAGGAACACCAAATTGTGTAATGATAGAAGACTCTAGAAATAAGATATCTTGATTGGTATTCACTACCCTCAAAGGTGCAGCCTCTACCCATCGGGTAAAATAATAATTTGTAGTAATGATATATTTATGTTGCATAGAAGAAGGTGGGTTTATTGGACCAACTTTGTTGATACCTGAATGTTGAAAAGGCCTCTCTACTGTAATGGACTGTAAAGGAAAGGCAGGATTCTTAACCCTACCTACAGATTCGACATTCTTGGCACTTTTTGACGAAAGCATAAGAATATCAGAATAAGGTAGGCCAATAATAGCCGGCCCTAATAATTTTATGTGTTGTATTCTCTCCTCCAAAATTCCCACATGCAGGACCAGAATGTAATTCTCTCAGGATTGTCTCAGTTTCATATTTTTCTAAGGAATGAAGCAAAACACCATCTGAATTCCTCCTAAAAAGAGTATTATCAATTAGCAAATAGGGAGCTGATTTTAATCTAAGGGATTTTCTTTTTCTTGGTTCAAGGTGATCAGGAGCATTTCTTGTTTCTAAAAGAGTCCTTAAATTTGAATACCAAGAATCCTATGGTGGAGGATAAAATTAAATTTCTCTCTTTAGGAAGGTTTCATCAATGATAGTCTCATAATTACTATTTGGAAAATGGGCTGCCTCAGTAGCAAGTTTACACAATCCTTGTCCTTTTACTATTGTTGATGGTTTAATTTTGAGATCATACTCTTGGAGAGGTGTCATCCAAGGTGCTTTTTTTAACCCAAGTCCTTTCGTACTAACATATTTCTAACTGTAGGGAAAGGAACTATCACTTTGGTTCTTGATTTCAAAATATACAGACGAAAATGTTTCACTGCTTTAAAAAAAATGAATGCTTGTTTGTCAACCTCATGGTAGTTTAATTCACCTCCCTTAATGTTTGAACTCATAAAAGAAATAGGTACTTCATATTTTTTTTGATTACGTTGAGTGAGTACTGCAGCATAAGATATATCATAAGAAAAAGTATAAAGTATGAAATATTTTGTAAAATATGGGCTTAAAAGACCGGGGGATTCCGAAATATCTTCTAATATTTGACTAAATGATTCCTTCTCAGCATTACCCCAATTAAAAACAACATCTTTCTTGATCATATTTTGCAAAGGTCGAATGATTTCTGAAAAAACTAGGAATAAATCTTCTAACAAAATTTATTTTCCCTAGGAACGATTGCATTGCCTTTTTACTTGAAGGAAAAGTTATTTTTGATATGGCTTGGGTTTGTTCAGCATCAATCGTGATCCCATGTTTCGAAACCACACAGAATAACAGAATACCTTGTGTAACAAAAAATATCGTTTTCTTAGGATTTAAAGAAACTCCATATTTTCTACACCATTCAAATAATTTTCCAAGGTGAATAATGTGATCATGTCGGTATTTAGAAAATACAGTAACATCGTCTAGATAGAAAACCACTGAATGATTGATTAATCCTTTAAAGGCAATATCCATTGCTCTTTGAAAGGTTTCCCCAGCATTGATTAACCCAAAGGGAATATTTCGGTAAGCATATCTTCCCATGGGGTTCTGAAAGCTGTTTTAAGTTGACCATATGTGGAAACCAAATTTTGGTTATATCCTGAGAAGACATCAAGAAGTGATAGCATCACAGACCCATAGAATTTTTGAAGGATCTGTTCCATGGGAGGAATCGAATAATTGTCTCTTTTTCAGAATATTTGTTAAAATTATGGAAATCAACACATAATCGAATGTCACCATTTTTCTTCTTGACATGAACCAAATTATCTACCCACTAAGTAGGTCTAATAGGAAAGATAATCTTAGCAACTAAAAGTTTGTTTAATTCTTTCTTGATTGTTGGTTCCAGAGTCGGGTAAAATTTTCTAAGTTTTTGTTGGAAAGGTTTTGATGCTTGTTTCATAGGGATAATGTATTGCATGACCTTTGTATTAAAAATATTTAAATCATCGTATGTCCATGAAAACACATCCTTGAATTCCTTAAATAATTTAATGAATGCTAATTTTTCTAATGGGGTGCAATATGTTCCTAAGTTTACTATTTTAGGATTAGATTATATCCCAAGATTTATAGTTTCATATTTTGGTTGTGAACTATTATTTTTTCAATTGGGAACAACTTTAAACTTATCCCGGAGATCATAAAATCTTTCCAATCTTAAAACTAAGTTAGGAATTGGTTTTACCTTCTCAAGAGCCTTTTCAATTAAACAAAAATCATGCATTACCGTAAAGTCTCGTAAATTTTCATCATGGTTAATTTCATCAATGGATGAATCTTTGAAAGTGTCCTCATTCGTCAGAAAATTCAGAATCTGCATATCATCGTCAAAAATACGCCAGTTAATAATATTATCTGGTATAGAAGGCCTAAAAATTAATTCCACTGAAAAGAAATCAGATGCAAAATTTTCAGATGGGATTAATCTAGATGCAACATTTGCTAATAGATCATCCTCTCGATTCTAAAATCTAGGAATGGAAATTATATTGAATGCATCAAAATAAGAAATAAGATTCCATACCTCACGTTGATAATTTTGCAAAAGTTCTCAAATGCAGTGTATTAAATTTCGTTCCTGTCTAACGATAATCTCAGAATCACCATATGCGACCAATACTTTGATGTCCAAATCAATTGCTTTCTTCAGACCCTGAATTAGTGCCTCATATTCTACAGTATTGTTTGTATAATCGAATTCAAGCCTACATGCTATACAAGTTTTGTATCCTTTTGGTTCAATTAATAGGAAGCCAACTCCTGCTCCTTCTTTAGATTTTGACCCATCAAAGTACAATATCCAAGTAGAGCTATCTGCAACTACCTTACTTTCAACAATATGTACATAATCATAATTATCTACATTATTTACAATATCCTTAAAACACATTGAGTTTTTTTGTAAATCTCTAAATACATATTCTATTAAATCTAGAAAAATCAACCCAAAGAACTATTCCATTAAATTTGGAATAATTAATCCAATGAAGTAT
>LPNX010693619.1:0-12375 GCA_001517045.1 Pseudotsuga menziesii
CGCAACGGACTCCACCAACCTCTACATTGGAGGTAACTTTAATAAAAACACCATTACACATTTCCTTATTGTCTTTTACTTCCTGTTATTTACTTTTACCGTCTTAGCTTAGCTTTTTACTTTCCAGTTTACTTTTTGTTTAATCGAACTGCTACTAAGGATTCCAGATTCCTTAGTAGGTGCTCATCAGCACAAGCTAGGGTGAAAACCCTAGCTACAATAAACAACGCAAACAAATACATATAGAAAATGTTAATGCAGAGACAGAACAACATGTATTCATATTAGCATTGCAACAAGCTGGGTCAATCACCACCAACAAATAGTCCACACCCCAGCTTGTTAAAAAAATTCTATGACTTCTTTCATAGCCAAAGAGCCGCATGCTGATCCACAAGCATGCAAGCAACAATAGAATTAGCAAAAGTAAAATTCACTAACACTGTCTTCATCTCCATTGCAAATTTGTTTCTTTCAAATCAGTACACTCTTAGCTATTTGAAACAGAAATAGTACCAAATCCTAACTAAAAGGCTTCTTCTCACCTCAGGTACAAAGAGTGCACTTCTTAATCCAATTGCATTTTCAATAGCTGTTTGAATATCTTTATCTGTCAGACCATCACAGGGATCAACATCCTGTCATAGAGTGATAAGTGTGTTAAATTGTTACTCTGTTGATTCGTTAAGCAAAGTCTTGCAGTCACAAAGTCAATATAGAATCATAAAAGACATAAAATAGCTTAATGCCTATAGTTGAACAAAAAAGTCTATGAATTTGAAAAAGTAAATCATGTGTACAAGGTAGATAACATACATCTAATCTCTTGAAAAATACTGACTGAAAAATGTAGTGGATTCGCGCTCCTCCACCCAACTCAGATGTTAATATTTCTTCGTTTTTCCCCTCAATTCCAGATTTAAATGCTACAAAATGCAAATGAAGTTAAGTGAAAATGTGTTAAAAATATGTTCTATGTATCAGCCTTATAAAACCAAATAAATCCACTGTAGTTCAGCTTAGCAAATAGAAAATATCTGCAAAATCCCCTTAACAAATAGCAAATACAATGATTTAAACAAATGCTTCAACAAACTAAGTTTATTGTTGTCCAACAAAAGACCAAATGATAGGTAAATGTGATGAGAAAATACAAACAATGATATTGTTGAGGCTCTCTCAATTGTTGAAATTCTTTTGCATTTTTTTCACGATATACTATATAGTAAGACCACTCATACTAGCCAAATTGTCCTTGTTAAATATCAAAAGATGGAGTTGGGGAATCAATTAGCTGGATTATTTTTTCTGAAAACATGACATTCATGTTCAAATCTCAGTTCTCCCTTGTTAAGTCCATCAGTACTGTTTGTAATGTCTAATCAAGTTGCTTACATTTTACCCTCAAGAAACAGAGGCAGGCTTACTTAAGAGACCATTCTTGATGGCGTTGAAGGAATTCAAAACAAGAGGCAGCCTATGCTAGAACTCTGAAGCTTCAGTCATAAAATAAAATCTAGAGGGGAAGCAGAAGCAACCAAAGATGAATGTTTTGAGATTACTATTATGGCATTGAAGGAATTCAAAACAAGAGGCAGCCTATGCTAGAACTCTGAAGCTTCAGTCATAAAATAAAATCTATAGGGGAAGCAAAAGCAACCAAAGCTGAATGTTTTGAGATTACTGAGAAATTGATAAAGTATCGAAAAGATGCAGACCTGAAGAATAAACAATGCAGGTTTTTGCACAGTCTAAAGAATAAACAAGAATAAACATTACAAATTTAAATGCGGATCTAGTTATGAGACACTTTTACTGTATAAAACTCAAAAGAGAACATATCAGTGTTCTCATTCTATCCCTAATAATGATATACCCGAATTATCCATGGTCATAACCAGGAAAGCAAATTTTAATTGTGAAAAATATGGACTTTAGGTTAAGGATCAATAGCTCTGTTTAAGAAGTTTCAAGAATTTGAGTTGTATATGTGATAGGAACCTTACACTTTCATTTAAGACTGTTTTCAACATGTTTCCTTGTCCTATGGACTGAAAAAATAAATGCCTACAATTACACAAACAGAACAACCATACAGATCTATTCTTGAAACCATAGATGGCATTCTTTTTCTATATAATAGGTTGATAGTATAATAACCACTAAATTGAAAAAAAAGATAATCTTACAAATCTTTGAAAAAAATGGCACACATTAGGAGACTAAATACAACATACAAGACTTGAACGAAGAAAAAATGGCCTTGTCTACTTGTTCAGTGTGCTTCCCAAAATCATGGTACGTTCCAGACATATTGTCTTAGTGCATCTGCATAAAAGAAAATTATTTATTCATCCACCATGAATATCATCCGAAAAATATTTGACAAGAGACAGTATTACAACTAAAAGATTCTCACACAAAAGAATCATTGGACACAGGGATCTCTATAACAGAAACCTCTCTTCAGGCCACTTGTTCTAATGACAGGCATAGGAAGGAGGCGAACAGGCCCCCTCGATCATAAATCAAGGAAACAAAGGCAGGAATAGACTACAGGATCGTGACTATAAATGAGGAACCCTTGTATTTCTCAGTCAGGCAGAGATTAGTAACATTTCCAATCATACCATTATTATTGGTTGTCTGGAAAAAGACAAAGGACCAAAAGATCTTCGATTCTCCACTCAGGCTGAAACTTTCAGGAGCAAAGATTGTCAACTGAAGGACACATTTTAATTTGTAAGTAATATCCACAGTATGAGATTAGTGCAGAATTTCAAAGAGAACCAATATCCCAAATAGAAGCATACCCAAACAAAACATGAGTTAAGAAATAAAAAAATGAAACCTAGTACAAGGGCAATGCACTCAGCTTAACTGGAAATTAACAAGAAAATCATTAGGTAAAGCATAACATCTAATTAGGTAAATCAAATATGAAACAAGGACACTCTCTATGGTTCCATGTATATTTCATGATCCTCAAAGGCAAGCTTGGGACATGACCAAAAATCACATTTTACTTCATGTTCACCAAGGCAAGATAAGTTTGGGACTTAACCATAAATCACTTTGTATTTCATGTTCACCAAGGCAAAATTTAGGCTTTACTAGAACAATTATTCTGACTGGTTGTGAGTTATGCTGGATTTGATGAGGGAAATTAAGCCCAAGAAGGATCATTCTTAGAGGGAATTTCACTTTGGGTGTGGGATGAACCCTAGTTTGACACATGTACATCCTTGTATTGTAGAGTGCTACATCCTTGTATTGTAGAGTGCACCATGTGGTGTTGCCTTGTTGGTCACTTACATAGACTCATGTTCTTCTTATATGTTAGCCAAAGCCTCCCTCACTTGCTTATATACAAGGGAGGAGAGAGCTTTTGCATTCATTATCATCAGTGTACTCTTCTTTGTACTTATCTTAAAAATGTTAGGGTTCACAAGGAAACCCTAGGAGTATGACATTAGGGTTCATGAGGAAACCCAATCAGAAGACAAGTAAAAGGAAAGCTACCTTGGATGTTCATGGAGATATTAATCTTGTGTGATGTTAGGGTTTTCTCTTGTACTGCTAGGGTTTGAGTTATGCATATAAACTTTAGAGAATAACATGATGTTGGAGATGATAATGGATCTTGTTGTAGCACTAGGGTTTCTAGTAGAAGACATGGAGAGTGGAGCTAAATCTCTGCAGAGAAGTCTTAAATGACTTCAATGTGGCATGAATGCAAGGTTATGGATGCATGTGCAGTCTTATGTGGCATGAATGCAAGGTTATGGGATACATAAAAACTCAATGAATACTCAAAATTCCCCATACAAAACAGTCTGTGAGAAGGGGGCATCAAGTCAAAATGCTCTATGGATTTATTGAATAGGCGTTTCTACAGGTTTCACTAAAGCAGCAAATTTAATCCAGTGTACATGGAGTGGGATCCTGCACCTCCAAGCTCGAAGATCTATACGTATCTTGGTCTTGGGTCAGTCAACGATATTTTTTCTGTGTTCATATGTCTCACCGATATGGTCTTAGTTCTGTGTTGCATGGAAACACAGGCTGTCACGAATGATAAAACTCTAGTTATATCCGAGTGTTGTGGATTTTTCTTAAACATTGTAAAGAAGAGCAGTCTTATAAGCACTGTTTTTGGTTTTTTTATGACAGACTGTTTTTGGCCTTTTGATGAGGAAAATATATGGGAGCCCTATTTTCAGTATGTTCAGAATCTGTTCCTTCCTAAATGTACCTGTAACTCACATATTTGGGAGTTTTAAAAAATAAAGTAATAAAATCTTCTTTACCAGAAGATACCCCAGCCAATGTCAAGTTTAAAATACCCATGAAGTTCTAAGTTCTAACTAACTGATGTCAAAGTCTCTAATAACGTAAAAGGGGTTATTATTCCAGATATTACAGCTTATCCTCCCCAAATCATTCAATAAGTGTTCATATGAATGTCTTTTCATTCTAAGAAGACATTGGCATTTCCAGTATGTTTTGGCATTGTTTTGGTACCTAAAGGCCATAACATTCTGGGTACTGAAATAGTGGGTGGGGGATTGGGAATAGGGGTGTAGGGGTGGCTGTGGGCATAGGATTTTCTTGTGACATTGACAATATATAGTTAGGAATTTCACATATTGTTGGCACCCTATTTTGCAGTCCTACAAGTTTCCTACACGCAGTCGAAGAAACATAGGAAACTGCAGAGACTGTTGTTCACTGTGTGTAGAGTGCCACACATGCCCTTCAAGAAATGGATTTTGTTACGAATATACCATCTTGCAACTGATGTAAAATTGTATATATAGGGGTAGAAAGGGAGGAATTGGGGTTGGTTGTAGGATATGGATGTTGTTGTTGGGTTTATTAGTCCTGTTGTAGGCAAAGAAATAAGAATTGTAATAACTGTGGGTGTAATACCCTTTTGAGGAAAGAAATGGAATGGATGATGTGTTGGTTCTCCCTTAAAATTTCTTTTGTGTTCTAGTTGATGCTTTTATGAATGATGAATGATTTGCAGTGATTAAATGGATGTTTAAGATGCATTCTCAATTTCTCTATTATTTGAATATGTTCATGTTATGATCACTAGTGTCTTGGGTGAGACCTCACCCTTTTAGGGTTTTGATAATGTTGATGGCATGCTAGTGGGCCTTATTGTTGGCCTGTGCACTGAACCTTGGATTCGATATTTGGTGCCAACAATTGCTTTCATTGTTGGGACAGAATGGTTTCTTGAAGAAAGGAATGTGGGCATGTCATGGAAGCCTTCAAGAATGGAGATTTAAGAATGGATGACCGAAAGAGAACTTGTAGAGTGGAGTCAGGAAAATCTAGAAATTTTGAAAAACCCAGATAATAAATGGACCTGTGATATTGATTTTTGGTATTTTTGCATTATAGAAGGATATATTGTAGAATTTGCTATTGATTACAAATCTGCAACACATCTTTCAACATTGCTGAAAGAGAGTTTTAGGCTGGTCCAAGAGGAAGATTATTGAAGAGCATGCTTTTTTGGATTAAAATGTTGTTTGAGAATCTGGAAAAGCTTTGTAATACAAAATGTGTGGCCATGGCCAGATGTGGAAGATATGGCCAGCTCTAGAAGGTTGGGTTTTCTTCCAAACTCCTAAAAATTCTTTTTGCCCAAAATTACTTCCATAGCCAAAAATACATGAGTAAATGCAGAGAAACTAAAAACATAAAAGAGTGTGAAAACAATGCATGTCTAGAATAAGGTTTGGTGATGGTTTTTGGTCCTCACTAACTATAGGGATGGAGTGTTCTTTGTTTTGAACTATTTTCATCCATTCCTACTTTAGGGCTTGAGTAGATGTTTCTGGATCCTAATGGTCACCTTGGCCTTGATCTGGATTCTCCAATGAGGGATTTGGATTCTTTTGTTTGGTTTATTTCTCCTCTACTTGTTCTGCTTCTTTTTCCTCAAATTGTTCAGCCTAGTTCACTGTCGGTTGGGGTATTGGTTAAGAAGAAGTGGTCAGAACAAGAGGGATTGAGTGTTCATGCTAGCAAAAGCTTCCTGTTTTATTATTGACATGTGTCCCATTGATGCAAATTTGTCAATGCTGGTCAAACTGTTGTTAGGGAAATTGATCCTATGGTTGGGGTGAGGCCACCAACATACTGGGGTAGACAGAGACAGACTGAGACTAAAACAAGCAAGAATCTAACATAACATGTATTATATGAAATAAAGGGATTTTTAGAATAGAGATCAAGTACCTTATTTATGAAGGCCGATCTAAGCTTTGAGCTTTTCCTAATCAATCTCCAAGCCTTTCTCATACACTATTGACAATCATGAATATGAAACATATACAATAAAGATATAAACTCAACATATGCATCAAATTTCATGAACATAAATTAGAAACATACAAAAGTACACACAATTGGTGGGAAAGGAAGATCTCTTTTATTAATCAATAAACTTGCAACAAATACATGTTACCTCAGTCTGAATAGGCACTCCTGAACCTCTGATATAGGTCTCCTTGCTCATCAATCTAGCAGAATTTCTCTAGCATAACCTTAAGGCAAGTGTCTTCACCTTTCCTCATAGCCTCTCCCTTGCATTTATGACAAGGATGAGGAGAGCAGTTTCGAGGATAGGGCAGTTGGGGAAGGTGGGGAGGTTACGAAATCGACCTCAACCACCTTTTAATTAATCTCTTTTTTATTTTAACCATTTTATAAGGGACATGCTAGTGGAACAAGTACAACTAGCATGTGACATGCTAGTTTCCTTCATGCTACCTGTGTGTGCAACTTTTCAAGGAAAAACGCTAGTGGAACAAGAGAAACTCATGTGTGGGATGGAGGTTGTTGGTTTTGCACATGCATGTATGACCCAAGCTAATGACAAAAAAGAGCGGATGCTGGAGTAAACAAGAGGTAATCTAGGCATGATTATCTATAATGAATCTATCTCTTCAATCCATTAACTCCTTTGTGTGACTTGAAACTTAATATGGTCACTCGGATGGTGAAGTGCTGGTTCAATGGATAACACAAAGGCTATTAAATCTACAAACAAGACCTTTAGTTTTCTAAAAAGCAACATGTTTATACCGTCTTGCATAATGCATAATGGGTATGGTCAAAGTTAGGCCCCTTTCGGCCATATGCCAATGAGTGGGCAAGGATCCACATAGGAGGTTGTTTTGCACTATCTCTTTGAGAAAAACATTAGCATAACTAGGAGGGGACGAGCTTAACATAAAGGGGGTGGAACTTGACAAGGAAGAGACTCCAACAATTAAATGTGTGGACTAATGAGGAATCATTGCCTATGGATAAGAGATGGTTCAGTTAGATGCCATCTCAGATGAAGAAATTTGGAAGGAAGGGAAAAGGAAGGATGGATTTGTGCTTGGGGAGGGAGCCGAGATTATGCGTTGATGTGAAGAAACGAATTTTGTCTGCGAGTGTTTTGTTTTGATAGAAATACTATAACTTGTTGATTTAACATGACTACATAATGTATGCTGCAACCCAAAACCCTATACCCTAATGCGTGCAACAACCCTAAACCCTAGCTTTTAAAGCCCTGGCTAGCGCATGAATTGAACTGTAGATTACTTCGAGCACAAATTGCCTGTTGGTAAATAAACTACAAATAAGATTGTTTATTTTATTTTCAAAAGAACAAAATTTATAAATTACCCCTCTCTATGAGCACTCGAGTTGCTCTAAACTACTGCAGGTTTATAATTGCCCCCACAATACGTAGTAGAATCAATTGGAATAAAAATAAGCAGTGATTAATTTGTATTTCAGTATCAATCAAGAACAGAGTGTATGCTCCTTTATAGCAAACTTAGAAATGAAAATATATTTGACAGGCACCAAATTGCCGAGGACGTAATATGACAGGCACCAAAAACTTGAAAATGTCACCAGACATACCTGGCCAGACATATTCGATGCTCAAAAACCTCAACGCCTCAGATAAACCCTCAACGCCTGTAGCAGATTGTAAAAAACCTCAACACCTCAGATAAACCCTCAACTCCTGTAGCAGATTGTCAAAAACCTCAACGCCTCAGATAAACTGTTGTATGCTGATTTAGGACCACGGGTGCTCTGAATCTGCCTCCAAGTGTTCTGTTCCTGACTTTGGGTGGCCTGATGAAATTGTGAGGAGATGCGAGGGTTGTGAGGGACGAAAATGGAGGCAGTAAATGGCCTGGTATAGATGAATCCCCACGAGCCTGGTTTCATATGTTAATAAACCTTTAAATATCACACATACATTTTGGAATCAAAATTTTAAACAAGGCGTCGGAGGGATATGATATAATAAAGTTTAAACAATTTAAGGAACGAGTTATAAATTAGTATTGTATTTTATTGTGAAAGGTTTAGAATACCATACCCTCATAACAATTTAATATCCTTAATATTAAAATAAGATATATTTTAGAGTATTAAATCAAATCCTAACTCAAGAAATTTAAATACCTCAAGACTAAGTCCAAGATCAAAACTAGGACTAGTGAATGGGATTATTTCCCAATAGATTTGAATGTTAAAAGATTCCTAAAGTTTTTTTTTGTGACTTGGGATGGAATCAATTACTTATGTTTTAGATGTAAGGAACTTAGTATATGGGATCAAGTGAATTTTATTTAATAAATAAGTAAACAACAATATTTTGATATTAAAAGTAAAACATAAGTAAAGTAAATTGTTGCCTAAAAAATTAAATGAATTTTATTTAATAAATAAATAAAAATAAATAATATAAATAAAATACAACTAAAAAAATGATAATAACCATCTTAATTACATGATATAACCATGATATATATATTTTTCAATAAAATTGCAAAATACTTATTTAAAAAAAAACATATGACATCATTGGTGGTTAGAGACATCATCACCTTGAGAGATTATCTTTGGTGGTTAGAGACATCATCGTTAGACCTTTAGGCATAAAAATTTCCTATGTATCCCAATGCATGAGATTCATACACTGACAATGGTTAATACCTCAATACCTAAAACTAGTGCACAAAAACTTCTAATGGTTCCCATATCTCCACTTGGTGTCCATGGTTACCCTCAGGAGATCATGTGTGATGTTTCAATGTGATGTTGTTGGCACTACCTACCCATATCCCAAGTTGGAGCAAAACGATACTCTCATGAGATCAAGTGCAATGGTTCGAGGTGTTTTTCTTTAAGTAGACTACCTAAAACATTGTTTTATATACTAAGGATTAGGTTCATCTCTCATCCATTCCTATTGTCCTACGACCCATCCTTGGTGCTAAAAACCTTATAATGGTTCCATGTTACAACTTAGAGGCCAAATATCATACATAGAGGCCATGCATGCCAAGGTTAAGGATTTATTCATGGTCCTTGAGTTTCAAAGGATACATTTTAGGACTAAGGCTAATGTTTCATCACCCTATCTTGGTTTAGGCCTTAATACTTACAAATAGTTCTCAAAATAGCATAATGTTTCCAATATTCCTTATTGAAGGTGAAGGATCCCCTTGAGAGGTAATTTGTGTTTGTTCAAGGAATTGTTATTAGCATTGGAAGCACAAAATACCTCTTTAGGGCCTAAATCCTATGTTTCCTTCATTTACCATGTTCAAGGCCTCGTGAACAATACCTTGTGCTAAAAAAATCACAATGGTTTCCACATCACCATTTTGAGATGATATATCCCCTTGAGAGGTCATGTGTTTTAGCTCAAGGAACCATTCTTGGGACTATATTCCATTAATATGCATTTAGTGGATTAAGATAAGGAATTTTCTACCAAGCATGTTCAAGGCCACGATACACATACTTGGGGCACATATATGCTCGACAATTTGATGTGTGGTTAATTAAGGCATTGTTCTTTAACCTAAATGTATTTTTTTGTTCTTTAACCTAAATGTATTTTTTAACAAATATTTAACCAGCGGTGATATAACCAGCAGTGATATAACCAAGTATATAACCAGCGGTGATATAGGGTTTATGTTTCTAGGGATGAGCTTCTCTTGGTTTCGAGAATAGTTCATTCTCTACTAAACAGGGGCAACCACGTGAAGGTGGAATCTCTAATTATGCCCCCCCGCCCCACCCCCTCACATCACTCTCAATTCCCCCATACCCAAATTGAAATAATAAAGAAAGTCTAAAATATTATATTATACAAAATAAAAACATATAAAGATCATCATATAAAACACATACCTCTATATATCATTCATCTTCTTCTTCATCAAACTCAATATCTGTAGCAGGATCTAGATGTAAATAGATATTTCTGAAAAGCTCATTCATATCATCATCATCATCCGTGTCATTTTCACTTATATAGTCATCGAGATCGTCACTGAGATCATCGTCACTGATTTCTTCGGCTTCTTCATCTAACACATTAATTGTAGCAACCTGCTCATTATCTTCATCATTGTGATCTTCTTCTTCAGGATCATCTTCATCAATATCTAACTGATTATACCTTACCGGTCTTCCTCGTGGATCATATCTAACAACGTATGACCAACCTGGTTTACTTGGTACCTCTGAGTAAAAGACTTGCTCACATTGACTTGGAAGAACATAAGGCTCTGTACCCGGTTCAAATGCCCTTGTATTAACCATGGTAAATCCATTAGCATGCTCAATAACAGTTCTTTCAAGATCACGTTCATGCATCCGTAGCCTGTACCATTTCACCTCAAACAAAACTATTTTAAAGGAATTAAAATCACACTCAATTATGTCCTCCAAATGCCCATAGTACCTATTTTCTATCTCTTCTGGATGTCTGTCACTTCTAGAGGAAACATTGGTGACCTTAAGCACTACGGTTATCCCACTATCTGAGGTTTTCATCTTATCATCCAACGATTTGATACAAAATTTACGACCATTACACCACATACCCTTGTGGTGTTTCAACTGCAACATGGACAACAAGTAAAAAAAAATACATTGTAAATAAATATTAAACGTCATACAGGGCTTTGTACTAAATATATATTTCAAAATATAAAAAAAAACAATTACATTGAAAAATGGAATTAACCAGTAAAATACGTGTATAAACAATTTACTTGCCTGTTTATTTTTTAAACCATAGGCTAAATCTACCTCCCTTTGCGACGTAAGATTAGGATGCAGTTGATGTCGATGACGATGCACTGTTTTAATCATGTTACTGATCCCCTCCCATGACAACCTACCAAAGTATTCCTCACAATCTTCTATCCAATGCTCCATCCAATCAAGGTTGTTTGCAATGTATAAGTGTAAAGCATCCCACACTCGAGCAACTATATGAGAAAACAACAAATCAAATATATCATGAATTATCTAGAATGAAATCCATATAGTTATATAAATTGCAAAAATAAATGTGTATTAGATTAATTCCATATCATTTATTAATAAATACCTTTCACAGTACGCATTCTACCTTTCCCCATTAAGACCTCCCCTTCAAATTTCTTGATGGGGTCGAGATGCCAAATGAGAGGTACATTCATATTTTCTGCTAATTTAGGTAGATATTGATTAATATACACCATGGATTGATATACCATATATCCCTCGACCATAGAACCCTCAGGATGTGCTCTTTGCCTAACAAAAGCCTTCAATGACTTCAACTGCCTCTCCACCATCCACATCGACCTTGTGCTTACTGGTCCACATAGTTCAATCTCCCCAACTTGGTGTATGAGGTAGTGTTCTTGTGCATTGAAAAATGCTGGAGGTAGATACTGTTGTATTTCACACATCAGTCGAGGATTTTCTCTCTTCCAATACCGTATATCTTCTTTATGGATTTCTTTCGATGAAAGCCACCTACAAATGATGCATTAAAATAATATCAATAATATTGCATATATAAATCACAAAATAAGTTACATATCAATCACAAAAGAGGTACATTTTCCATATTCCTCATTACTTACCTCATGTACTTGCCAAGAACATAAATAATTTGTTTTATGTTGTTGTCCAAGTCATCTGGGAGAGATAAAGGAAGAACATACTGTAACAAAAAACATATAATTAGTATTTATTTTCAAATAAGAGAATAAAATCAACAAAATAATGCATACAAATAAGGCTGAAATATATTAAAACCTAATTATATTTACCTTAATGAATGTGTGCCAGTCATGCGTTTTAAACCCACCAAAATCACCTTTTTTTGTTAAGATATTTTGTATGTTTGACGAAAATCCCGTGGGAAACCTGATTTTTCGAATAACCTCTTTTACAGAATTGCTTTGTTGCTCCGTCAATAACCAAGGAAGTCTAATATTATGTTCATGACCATCGCCGTTGGAATTAATGATCACACTTTGC
>LPNX010693619.1:15707-45036 GCA_001517045.1 Pseudotsuga menziesii
ATCCAAAAATGGTAAAATAGGTGAATATTTTTTACTAGTTTTTAAACTGTGTTGCTCAAATTTTGTGGTGCATGTGTTCAAATTTTGTGAGGGTTTTTAGATCTTTGGGCGTTTGAACTTTCCATATAAAAATAAAATCAAATCCCTTTTTACATGTATCTTGTCTTAAACAGATTCCAGCAGAAGGCATTAAACCTTGAAAGAGGACACATAAGCTACAAAAAAAAAAAACTTTCATGCGAATTCATTTGAAAACACAAACTAACCTTGCACGTTTAAAATCCGAACTATGTAGATCTAGAAATGGATAGTTCACCACGACGGAAATAATAAACAGCTCCAACAATCACCCGAAAACAGTGCTGCAACAATGGCAAGTGTGAAGAAAATCTCGTTAAGGCCTTCGTTTTTATAGAACTCTTAGACGTCGCTATAGTGACGGAAAACATTGACTTAAGCGCCCTGGGTCAACTAAAAAGCCAAAAAATGTCAATGCCCTAAGTAATCTTGACATTGCCGTCACTATAGCGACGTAGCGCCATGGATACAGCGACGTTAAAGGAGGCAGCCGTCGATATAGCGACGGAGGAGATCACTGACGTCGATACAGCAATGAGGAAGCGTCGATACAACGATGGCAACTTCATACCTGGAGAAATTTCACACCAAAAATTATGAAACGTGGAAAACCTCCGTGGAAAAATCTGCGCTTTTGTATTAGTGTGTGATTCTTCATTAGAGATAGTTGATCCCACGATGTATTGTTAGATGATTTCTTCATTGATGTTCTTGGTGAATACGAGACCATACTTATTCTTTTCTTATAACAACCTGAGCCAGTTCCTGACGGATCCGAGACATGCGCACCTAGTTTCAAAGCATGCAGTGAGGAACCTGAAGGGTACAATTGAGTATTGGATCAAGTATGATACAAATCAGAAGACTAACCTGCATGGTTCTATTTATTTAGATTACTAGTGCCACTAAGAAGAAGAGAACCTTGGGTTTCTTCTTCAGTTTTAGATCAAGTATGGCCTACTGGTTTGGAAGGATGCAGTCCTGCATGGCACTGAGTACAGCCAAGGAAAAATATGTTGACACTTGCTTGGTTATTTATGAGGTAGTATGTTTCTTTAAAAGCTAATATTTGATTTGATTGATCTGACTTGAATTTTTGTATGATGCAAAGAGGAGTAGTGAAGCTCTAGTATGTGATCCAAATCGAGATCTCTTGAAAGAGGGAGTGATGATTTCTAGCATAGCCAGTGAGACAAGTTGTCTAAGCATAAAATCTTGGTGAAGCTTGTAGAATTCTTATACGTAATCAGTCTTGTAGGTTTTCCTTGGATGTAATCAGTCCTGGTGAAGCTCACAGGTTATCCTTGGAAATAATCAGTCCTGATATGATTTTATTGTATAAATAACGAAAGTGAAGCTTGAATACTTCAGAGAGAAGCTTGGTGTTCTTCATATCAAGGTTCCCTCCAAGGGGAAGTGATGAGTCATAAAGATGTAGATACACATGATCCTTTTCGACATGGTGCTAGGCTATGCCTCCCATGGTCGTGATGTAAGTGCAAAGCATTTCCTGGATGGTAGTAGGTGTGTCATACCATGCCAATGGATGTAAGTGTTGGGAGCATTTTCCTAGATGGTAGTAGGCTTGTCCTACCATGCCGATGAATGTGAGTGTTGTGTTATGTGTATATGGGTTGTGCTCCATGTGAAAATGAAATGATCTGAAGATGATGAGGTAACATTAGGGTATACAAGTGTTGTAAGGCATGCAATTCGTCCTAGGATGCTCCTTCAGGTTTTGCAGTGGCATTTAATCAGTCGTGGGAGATCCTGCAAGTTTTGCAAGAGGCATATAATAAGTCCTGAGATTTACCTACTTGATGGCTTACTCCTAGAGATGATGAAGACCTAGAAAAGGGCTAGGCTTACATGCAACATGAAAAAGGGCTGGCACTATAGAAACTTCTTATGGAAGATAGTATGGGACAATGAACAAATTATAAGAAGATGATAGAAACAAGTATAATGATGATGATGCATTGAAGACTTGACCAGATGTATTGATGAATGTGTAGAGAGAGAATATATTCCTAGTTAAGAGGGAGTGTTGATGTATTTGTAACTTCAGAAGGTATTCTGATTTATATTATCATTGTATGTTGTTGGACCCCCATTGGGGATGTTTGTTACCACTTTACGATATGTCTAAAATGTGTCTATACCTTGAGGTACAAACTCCATTGTAATTCATGGCAATAGTCACCAATGTAACTGGCATGTAATACGTCATTATGGTCTCTTTAGGAGGAGTGGGCCCCATGTGAGATGACATGTAGGATCGAGTATTATATTTGGTCAGTGACTTGAAAAGGTATAAATAGGGAGGCGTTCTCCCTCATTTATACACACCTTACACACTCTCTAAGGCGCATGATAGAGAGAGACAGTCGGAGGAGGAGAGAAACATAGATCATGAACATTTCTTATTACTACTTGTGATCATCTTACTATTCTGAAGAAGTTTGTGGGGTTTTCTCCTTTATGGTTTCCCTGATGAAAATCTTTCTGTCTTGTGTATATTTTATATCTTATACATTTTTTTGTACTTGTTATTCTTTCATATGAAGATCCTAGATAATCCATCATATTTTAAGAAAATATAACAACCTCCTAGCATATGCTTCATTATTTATCCTTTTTGTTTTTCTTAGGTCTTTTGCAGCTAACGACCAATTCCCCCTAGGAATTTCCGCTCCACTTCATCTTGATTCCCCAGGGTGGGTCTAGTTCCATACTGGCATTCCCATGCTTAGTGAAATTGATCTGAGAATGACCCTTCATATCCCCGACTCCCACATGCATAGTTTCCTAATTCAACATGGTTGTCCCTATCATTCAAATTTTTATCACAAGCATAACGTTTTAGTTACATTTTTTCCTCCAAGGGCTGACTGGCACATTCCAAGTCTTCCAATCACATTCAAAAATATAATATTCTTTCCAAAATTATTATAAATAAAGTTTAATACTTAGGGGGTATTACATCATTTCTCGCTAATGTAACACTGTCCACAGTGTTCTTATTCGTCTTCCAATCTATCAGGAAACAGACCTAGGTACTTTTTTCATAGGGAATATTCTAATTCTCAAGTCAGCTCCTCCAGGATAAATTTCTTCCATTTGACCTTAACTTGAGCGATGATTCAATTCTGAAGCATATTTTCTTTCCTATCAAGAATGCGCACATGTTCCACTTGGAATTCACCCTCTGGTTCCACTGTACCACCTTTATATCGATGATGTGAGTGGAATCATACACATATTTCTTTAGTAATGAAATATGAAAAACATTATGAATTCTTAAGTGTGCTAGAAGAGACAGCTTGTATGCCACGGGTCCAATCCTTTCCAAGACTTGGAAGGGTGCATAGAACCGTGGTGCTAATTTGGTGCAACTTCCCAGTGTTAGGGAGCTCTTTTTGGGCTAACTCGGAGGTAAACATGGTCTTTAGATGAGTGCATCAACCACTTTATTTTCCTTACTTTGATATAATTCGCTTGAAAGTCAAATTCACTTAAGAAGGCCATCCATCCTGCTTGTATGGAATTGAGTCCAGGATGAGTAAACAAATGCTTTATAGAGGTGTTATCTGTCAATAAAAGGAACTTTTTCCCCAGCAGTTAGCAACGCCACATCCTTAAGGAATGTATTAATGTTGCCAATTCTAGATTATGCACTACATAATTACGTTCATGATCCTTCAACTTGCAAGATTCATAACATATGACATTCCTTTCCTGCGATAGTACTCCCCCCAATCCCTCCTTGCTAGCATTAATACATACAATGTAGTCTTTATAGGGGTCAACCACCTTCAGGATCGGGTCCATGGTTAACTGTCCTTTTAAATTTTCAAAGCTCTCTTGACACTTTATAGAGAATACAAAAGTTACCCCCTTTCTCTCGTAAGGAAGTAATAGGATAAGATATCTTTGAGAACCCTTGGGTGAACCTCCGGTAGTACCTGATGAGTCCCATGAAAGATCAAATTTCAATGACATCCTTAGGCACATACCATTCCAAAATTTCCTTTATCTTCTGCGGATCTA
Source organism: Pseudotsuga menziesii (assembly GCA_001517045.1). Taxonomy (NCBI): domain Eukaryota; kingdom Viridiplantae; phylum Streptophyta; class Pinopsida; order Pinales; family Pinaceae; genus Pseudotsuga; species Pseudotsuga menziesii. The sequence goes on from LPNX010693619.1 coordinate 19,836, forward strand.
CCACAATCCCTTTTTCCGAGATGACATGTCCTAAGTACTAATATTATTTCTTGAGGAATTCACACTTCCCAAATTTAGCATATAGCTGGTGGTCTCTTAGGGTCTGTAGTATGATTCTCAAATGTTGTTCATGTTCTTCTTCTATCCTCAAGTGGATCAGGATATTGTCAATGAAAAATAACATGAACGGATCCAAATACTTATTAAATATGTTATTCATCAAACACATAAATGTAGTAGGGGAATTAGTCAAGCCAAAAGGAATTACTACGAATTTGTAATGCCCATATCTGGTCCTAAAAGTTGTTTTGTTAACATATTCTTCCTTAATCCTGATCTGGTGGTAACCATACCTCAAATCCAACTTGGAGAACACTTTTTCTTCCATCACTTGATCAAGCAGATCATTGATCTGAAGCAGAGGATACTTGTTTTTGATGGTCACTTTATTTAGTTATCTATAGTCTATGCACAGTATTAAAGTCCCATCCTTCTTCTTGACAAAAAATACTGGGGCTCCCCAAGTTGATACACTAGGCCTGATACAACCCTTATCTAGTAGTTCTTGTAATTGGATTTTTAACTCAGTTAACTTAGGGATACTCATTCTATATGGAACTTTGGATGTTGCAGTAGACCCATGTATGATCTCTGTTAACACCATTATTTAGCAAGGGAGCAGAGAGACAATCGTGGAAACAAATTAATGGTTGCTTGTCAAAACTTTGGTTAAAATTTTATAGTATGAAAGCATGGTAAAAGGTGAAAAACGATGATTTGTCAAAGGATCTGACGGTGCGGAGTGAAAAGATGAAGATCAATGGTCTGTATTATATCCGCTCCCTAAAAGATGCGAGGAAGATAAGTATATGTGGGCATTAAGGTAGTATATGGATCAACGGTTATCGAACCAGCCAGATGAGATCTACGGTCTGTATAAGCTCTACTTTGTGAACCCTCGCGCTTGTTAAAACAATGGATCCTGGCAGAATTGAGTGCGTATCACTTGATCCAACGATGGAAAATTAAAGGTAGATTACATCTACGATTGTGGATGAATCCGGAGTAGAAACTTGAACGATGGATAAGACCACGACACTCAGCGGAATTGGATATGTGCCACCTGATCTGACGGCGGAGAAATAAAGGTGAAATCGATCAACGGTCACAGATAGGTCCGGAGCGGGAAGGTGCACATCAGATAAAGGTATAAGGTGGTTACGGAATATAAACCACTATCCATGTGGCCAATCGTGATGAAATCCGGAGGCAAAAGCAGTTTAGAGGAAACCGCCAAAGGGACGCTCAAGAGTGGGGTCCTATAAAAGCGAAGTTGACTTGTCCCGTAGTTATTTTATTGGTGTTGGATGAGTGAAAAATACTTGCGGATTCGTCAACCTTTCGACTGTCAATTTCAAGCACATGCAGCCGCAGTAAACAGGTAAGGCTTAAATGCCCATAATTCGTCAATCTAATTGCCATTATCAACTGAAGTATGGACCAAGAGAAGGAATTGCGAGGGTCTGGTCGTATTATAGATGACAGGGAAGATTATTTAATTGATAAATACAGAGGCGTATGTGACCCGTTTCTGTCCATAGGAAGCATATCAGTCAGTAAAGAAAGGTTGTGGCACTATCATTCACAGGGAAATGATGTCTTGTATGTCTGTAAATCCTTTTTATATTATTTTTCTCTCGAACAAACCCTGCATTTTTCAAATTTCATAGAGCGGTGTGCGGTCAATTATTCTCCTTCTCAAAGAGTCATTGTGAGTCATTCTACTTCTCGAATACTCTGTAAAATCAATGCCAACGTCATCCGTGAAAATTTAAACCTGCCGGACAGCTACCCTGACAATCGTGAACCTGTAAATGAGTATATTCTTGCTGAATTGTACATAAGTTGTATCTCTGAAGTCCGTTGCAAATTTCTGTCCAGTATTTTAAAAGAGGGTCAGTCATTAGACGGTCTTTTCCTACCTAACCATGTTCATATTTTCAAAAATGAAGTTCAATTAGTGGTATCCCTCGTCTGTCAAATTTTGGGTCTTGGCAATGATTGTCGCGTACCTGAAGTCATCGTTGGTTTTTTGTTAAAAATGAGTTCATTTGGTTCAGATTCTCAATTGATTCCTGTATTTAGTCTAGATGAGTACTTGGCGGAAGCAATACACCTTTAGTTAAGTGAATTCCCAAAATTCCAATTCTTTAAATTTCAAACTTACCTATTGAACATGTTGTTGTGTTCAAATGTCACTGAATTACAGTTTTTGAGTACCATCTTCTCTTCTGATTTTCCCAAGCAGATTAGCATGTTTGAGTTTGATAATTCAATCATGTCAGAGATATATAAAATGTTGTTCGATGAAGCACTGCCCCGTGTGTTAGAAGATATGAAATGTCTGGTGCAGGCCTCGCCTGAGGATCGAGTCGGAGACTAGTTCCTGCATAAAGATTGTACTGTTTTGAGGATATATGGATTCACTGGGGAACCATATAAGTTACCTGCTTTCCTCATTCCTATATTTTTTGCATTGGAGTTCATGAGGCAAAGGTTTCACTCAAAGGAAGAACATTTTGGAGCCTTTAAAAAATCTTCAAATATCAAATTCCCTCTCAAGGTTGGCTCCTTTATTTTCAAAAATAAAGGTGCCTTAGTGTTTATTGAAAAGTTATTGGGAAACATGGAATTTCAAAAAGAACCAAAGGAAAATTATGATCCTCACCACATAATTTCCCTAAGGAAGTAGGCCAACAAAAAAAAACCATTTGAACACCAGTTTATTGAAGGATTGAATGAAACAACAAATTTGTTGCAGTTTATGGAAGTTCAAGGGTCCGGTGGAAATGCAAGTACTTTACCAGTTACAGTATCACAAGTGTCAGAATGTCCTAATGTTTTGATTAAGAGGAGCCTCTCTGAAATTGAAAACATGGAAGTAGATGAAGATGGGACACACAAAAAGGAAAAATTGTTACAAGTTGGTGGAGTTTCAAGTGAAGAGATTTCTGATGATTTTAAGAGAGTTGCTTTAGTCCCAACAAAATCTGTACAAATAAATCAATTTTATTTCAAGGATGTGGATAGTTCAGAACCAAGTTTAATTTTTAAGTGCAAAGAGGAACTGAAGGCCAGTTATATGGAGAGAAGAAAGCAGTCTCTAGAAGAGACAAGTTTTCTCCCACGGGTAAGGAATTTAAGCAATCCAAAAACCTCTTTGATTTCAGCCCGAGATACAGAAAGAAACACCTTCAAATTGGCCATGGTTAATGATAAAAAGATGACAGAGATGGAAGTAAGGTTGGACAAGATTAGTGTACCTGAAAAGATACAGCTTCATAAGAAAACAAGTGATATTATTTATTCAGATCTGTTACAGGCTATGATGAGAATCAATAAACTACAAATTTTAATAGATAAGTTAGAGATTCAATTGAAACATGAAAGAGTTGAAAATAAGGCCAATACCATTCATATTAAAAAGCTACAAGCAGATATTATCAGTTCAGGCAATGAAAGAGATAACACCCAAGCTGTCAGAAGAATGTTGGAAGAAAAGGACACTCCTCTCCAAGTTCTGAAGAAAAAAATGAAGATCCTAGGCTCAGAACATGTTCAATCATCTGAATTATTGGCACTAGAAGAAGAGAAGGAAAAGATGCACCAGGAGATGATGGAACATAAAGGAAAAGCTGCCGAGTTACAAGAGGAAAAGCATAGATGGGAAGCCAAATGAAGTGAACTGATATCTCAAATTGCCTTGCTGAAAAGGGACCAAAATGAAGAAAAGGAAATCATGGAAGAATTGATGAGTCATACTCCTATTGATGAGGACCTGTCTATTGTAAATATTGATAAACCATTGAATGACTTTTCTGTGGATGACTTGTCAATACCTATGTCCCAAGTCAGCTTAAAGGATGAAGAAATAAAAGAGTTAAAGGCAGAGAATGAAAAGATCAAGTCTGAATTGGCCAAAGTAAGTGAGAATAAAAATAAAATATTGTAAGACAGGAATCAGCTGCAGAAGAAACTCAATGAACTAAAAGAAAGAAACATTGGGAAAGGTCCTATCCAAGGGGCAAAGCACATCATTTGGGACACCTTATCTATAGAAATCACTAAATTCAGGCACCATCTGAACTTTGTCGATGATCAAAACATATTGATCAATTTGTCTCACCGAAGACTAAAGTTAGTGAATGAACACATGGAGAGAAGACCCCTTACCACAACCCAGAACACACTGAATTTTCAAAATTCATTGACATACCGGAAATTAGATGATATGGGAATAAAGGATAGAATATCAATAGTTCTATGGGCTAAAAGGTTTATCCACAAGCACCATTTAATGAAGACGTTCCAGGACAAGGCAAATGAAATGCTTTCAGAGGTTAATAACTTCAAGCAGGTTTTCAAAGAGCTATTTGAGGACGGCCTACCATCCTTTTGGGACGAGGAAGGATGAATGTTCTCTCAAGAGCACTATCACAGCTTGTTAGTTCAAATCCGCATGGATCATTCCAAATTTGATGATTTGGAAAAAGGCCTAACATGGAAAGCTATTGCGGACAAATTGACAGAGGATTTCAAAATCTTACAAAATTTTCTAATCATCAGGAGAGGATTGCCCAAGGTATCATACGAAGCTTACATGGAGTTAGAAGTGTCAATTCGATAAATGAGGGAATATGATACCCCAAGCACGAAGCAATGGAAAGCTGTGGAAAGGTTCGGAAAGACAAAATACATCCTTCATTCATGATAACAGATGGCGTGTGCTGAGGAGCTGACTAGACAAGGACATGTTACCAAGTTGATTTTAGCTTAATGATTTGTTAGGATTGAAGCTGTAGTTTATTCCTAAAAGTTAGGAATTTAGTTACAAGACTTTAATTAAGTCGATCATTCAGTTATGGATCTTCTTGGAAGATCAAATTATTTCATGTATATATTTGCATCTATTTTATGAGATGGGGTTGGAACCCATCATGCTGTTGTTTTTGAAAGACATATTTTTGAGCAAGAAATTGAATGCGAAGATATTATCAAATATTCTTGCGCTATTTGTATTACAGTCTGTGCTTATTTCTTCGTGATTGCTTTTCCTGTGTTCACTCCATTCCGTTTTCTTCATATTTGGAACAAAGTATTGAATGATTGGAATTCATATTTATTATGCTCTGGTCATTGTTTCAGATATTTTAAAAACCTTTATGCTAATGTCAATATTGAATACATATCTTGATTCTCTGTATTGATGGACTGTGCTCTACTTCTTCTGCTCCAAATGGATTAAATGAATGACTGTGATTGAATGGTTACCTTGCCTCTGATGAGCTTCTGCGCATATGATTTTATGTTATTTATTTATATGTGACCCCATGCCCAATGGTTATGTGTTGTTTCAACCATTTATGCAAATTTTTGAATGTTAGCTATATCTAGTCTCGTTAAATCTGTATTGAGAGATCCCTCTCTGGAAGAAAAACCAGTTTCTTTCTAAATTGGTTTTGCTGTTACCTTGGGATTTACCTTTACAACCTTGGATACATTATGAGTGCTAACAAACTGGCGCCGTTACCGGGGACGAAAGTGCATATATGCCCTGGGGAAACGACAGTGTTTAAAGAAAATTTTTGTGGGCAAAGAGGAATTTTTAACAGTAAAAGGGTTGTATATTTGTCCTGGCGACTCCATTGTAAAACTTCTTCAGAACTTAAGGAGTCACTCTGGCTTCGAGAAGACACACGCGAGGTAACTCTGATACCAAAATCTTGAAAAGTTTTGAAGACCTAGAAAGGTTATTTAAAAGAAAAAATAAAGAAAAGTTAGGTTTTCCTTTGTTTGGTACATCATCATCTCGAGATTCTCATATTGATCCAGAATGGGAAGTTAACGCTGGGAAAAGTCTGTTGAGAACCAAATCTGAGTCTGACCTTAAGAATACTGAATTCAATCCTCGTAGGTTAGAATCTTATTTGTTGGATTCCCTTTGGAGAGATTTACAGCAAGCCACTAAAGTTGAAACATTTACCTCTCAAAATACTCAAAGCTCTTCAGTTCCTGTGAATCCACCTAGACCAATGGCAACCAGATTTGCTCCCTTGCGTTTGCATCATTTATTACATGAACTTCCTCAGAACTATTCCCAAAGAATTTCTTTGTTTGATGGAGAAGGTGATGTAAACGCAAAACAACATGTTTCCAAGTTTGAATATTTCATTGACTTAGAAGAAGTTGATTATCCAGATGTTAAAATGTGATTGTTTTCCCAAAGTTTGTCAGGTGAGGCAAAGAAATGGTTTAAAGATTTGCCAAATGGGTCTATAGTCAATTTTTAGGCTTTCCAAAATGCTTTCCTAGAAAGGTGGGATGATAAACAGAACCCTTTGCAGCTCTTATCTCAGTATAACAGTCTCAAAAAAGGAGGTTTTGAATCTGTCCATGAGTTTTCTAGCAGGTTCATGAGGGTTTATAATTCCATTCCGGAGGACATAAAACCTTTTGCGGCCGCAGCCAAATTACATTATGCTGGAGCTTTTGATAATGAATTTGCATTTTCATTAAGAGAAATAAAATCAGCAACTCTTGCTGCTATGTTTACAGATGCTCTAGAAGTAGAAGCAAATATGATGGCAAGTGGAAAGATGAAACATAGAGATATTCATAGAAGGAAAAAAGAAGAAAATTTGCCTTCTGCATCTTCTTCTACTAATGATGTCAAATTCGAAATGATGTTGAAAACCATGGAAAAGTTGATGGATAGATTAAATATGGATAATATGGGATTCAATAGAGAACAAACTGAGCCTTAGATCAGAAATCCTAATTTCAGAAGACCGAATCCTCTTGTTCCTCCCCAAAACTGAGAAAGAGACGTAAGAAATCCAAGAAATCAAGAGGAACAACAAATTCGTCCACCATTCCCGGAAAATTATGTTGCTGATGAAGAAGATCCCGCTGAAAATGAGATTCATCTTTTTGGAGAACAAGACTCAGAAATATATCTTACTAAGGAAGAGCATAACATGTTTGGATAGGAAGATGGAAGTGGAGAATTTGAAATGGAGACTGAGCAGTATCAAAGAGGTTATTTACATGCTATGGATGATGTGCAAAGGAAAATCAGACTGAGGAACAAGGATGTCCTCATAAATAAAGGAAAGGCAAACCCAAATCAGCCTTCCACTAATTCTTTGAATGTAGAAAAGGGAAAAGAACTACAAAAAGAGTCTCTTGTAAATAAAGAGGTTGAAAATGATGTACAAAGAGATAAAGCAATAAAGCAGGCGGCTCCGGTTGATGTGGAAAAAATTGGTTCTGGATTTAATTTACAAAATGAACTTTCAAAGCTAAAAATCTCTGTTCCATTCAATGAGTTATTGAGAAACACTGAATATAAAAACACTATCACAAAAATGGTCAAAAATCAAGGAGAATGGCAATCTGACATTTTAGAGTTGAACGATGATAACCCTGCTATTTCGTTTGGGTCAAAGGTTGAAAATTTAGAAAGTGAATAAGTCCGTCCTTTCTATTTGAGTTTAAATGTGCATGATAAGGTGGTCCACAATGCTATGCTAGAATTAGGGGCATCACACAACTTAATGCCGAAAGGAGTGGTAGAGAGTTTGGGATTAGAAGTAACAAGACCTTATAAATATTTGTACTCATTTGATTCTAAAAGAGTGAAATGCCTTGGTTTGATTAAAGATATGGTGGTAACCCTAAATAAATTGTCATCTAAAACTATAGTCATGGATGTGGTCATGGCCGATATTCCACCTAAGTTCGGGGTGTTGTTGTCAAGATCTTGGACTTCCAAGTTGAAAGGTAGTTTACAGATGGATATGTCTTATGCTACAATTCATGTTCGAGATGGGAGCAAAAGGTTATATAGTGAAAAAAGAACTCCTTATGTAGTAAGCATTCAAGATAAACCTGAGATTCATCACAATTATGTCATTGATACTGATTTGGGGTCTTCTATCTTCTTTAATGATGTTGTTCCACATGATATAGAAGAGGCATTGCAGAAGAAGTCTGAAGAGAATAAGGAAAAGGAAGTGCTAGAGCAGGATGCTTTGGAAGCGAAGCAAAAAAGGGAAGGCCAATGGATTATGTACTTTGACGTATCTGCTACAAAAATAGGTGTTGGAGCTGGTGTGTATATAATTTCTCCTATTCGGGATTTCAAATATTTATCATATAAATTAATGTTTGAGTGCACAAATAATGTGGCAGAATATGAAGCTTTGTTACTAGGATTGCATGCTTTGAAATATTTGGGAGCTCAAAAAATAAGAGTCTTGGGGGACTCAAAGTTGGTGATAAATCAAGTAAATGAAAGCTATCAGACCAGGTATCCTCGGATGCGGGCTTATAGAAATGAAGTGTGGGATATTTTGGGAAACTTCTTTACAGAGCATGCAATTCAAGTAGTTCCCAGACATGAAAATTTGGTAGCTGATTCTTTAGCTGTGGCCGCTGGAAAATTTGAAACCCTTGTTGCTGGTCAAAGGGAATACCAGGTGGAAATTGTGAATAGACCTTCTATTCCTGATAACTCTAAATACTGGCAGGTGTTCAAAGATGATATGTAGATCATAAGGTTCCTAGATCTCTTAGGATAATTTGTAAATACTCCTATTGACACCGAAAATGACAATGGCAAGATTATTCAAGATGAGGAAGAGCTTGAGGAAGAAGGGAATGGTGCTGAAAAGTTAAAGGGAAATTTAGGAGGTAAAGATATTATCCAGTTAAAAAACAATTTCATACCAAGAGGACTAATTCCTTTAGAAAAACGTTTTGATCAGAATGATGTAGCTAAGAATCCCAAAGTAAAGCCCGTTGAGAATGCTGTTGAAGATAAGAATATTGGCACCAAAGAAAATCCTAAGATTGTGAAGTTGTCCAAGAAGTTGCCCGAAAAAGAAAAAGAAGAGTATGTGAAATTAACGAAAAAATATACGGATGTATTTGCATGGAGTTATGAAGATCTGAAGGAGTATGATACATCTATTATACAACATACTATTCCCATAAATCCTGGAGAGAAACCTTTCAAGCAGAAGCTCAGGAGGATAAACCCTAAGTTGCTCCCTATTATTGAGAAGGAAATTAAAAAGTTATTTGATGCCAAGATCATTGTCACTCTAAGGTTTTCAAAGTGGGTTGCAAACGTTGTTCCTGTTAGAAAGAAGAATGGAGAAATAAGATTGTGTATAGATTTCCGGAACTTGAACAAAGTTTCTATGAAGGACAATTATCCTTTGCCAAAGATGGACCACATATTGCAGAAAGTAGTTGGAGCTGAAAGAATTTCCATGTTCGATAGTTTTTTCAGCTATAATCAGATCAAAGTATTGCCTGAAGATCAAGAAAAAACTGCTTTCACTACACCTTGGGGCACCTTTATGTATGCAAAGATGCATTTTGGTTTGATGAATGCAGGAGATAATTTTCAACGAGCTATGGACATTGCGTTTGCAGAGGAAATTGGAAATGTTGTAGTGATCTACATGGATGATATGATAGTCTATTCAAAATATGACAGAGAGCATATGCGTCATCTGGAGAAAGTTTTCATGAAATGTAGGAAGTTTGGCATATCATTGAATCCAAAGAAGTCCAATTTTGCATTGGAAGAAGGAAAGTTGTTGGGCCATATAATATCAAAAGATGGAATAAAAATTGATCCTGAAAGGGTGAGTGCAATTTTGAAAGTGGGTGAACCCAGGAGCAAAAAAGAGATACAATCATTCTTGAAGCAGGTAAATTTTTTGAGAAGGTTTGTGCCAAGTTTTGCTGAGATCTTAATGAATATCACAAATATGTTCAAGAAAGGTCACGACATAAAATGGAATGCTGAAGCTAGAAAATATTTTTGGGAAATCGAAAAAGCAGTATCAAAGGCTCCTGTGTTGGTAAGCCCAGATTTTACCAAAGAATTCTCAGTATTTTCATATGCTTCAGAATATACTATAGCAGTAGTTCTGTTACAGAAAAATGATGAGATTTTGGAACAGCCCATAGCATTTTTTAGCAAAATGTTAAGGGATGGAGAATTGAAATATGACATTATGGAGAAACAAGCCTATGCCTTAGTCAAATCACTGAAGGATTTCAGAGTGTATATTCTGCATTCACATATAATTACACATGTTCCATTTGCTGCAGTAAAGGGAATCTTGACACAACCAGATCCAGAAGGTAGAAGAGAAAAATGGATTGCTACATTGTTGGAGTATGATATTGAAATAAATCCCACCAAGTTGATTAAAGGACAAGGATTAGCTAAAATGATCGCTAATTCAAATTGTTAAGCTTTGCAAATTAATTTCTTATCTCATCAAGCTAATCAGTTAGATACAGAAGTAGAAATAATGGTTGATTTGTGGCTTCTCCATGGTATTCTGATATTGTATATGTCCTTCAAAATTTGCAAGCACCAGAGGGATTGAGTAAGTCAAGAGCTTGATCCATAAAATTAAAAGCTGCTAAATTTTGTATTCTAAATCAATATCTTTATTGGAAAGACCCTGGAGGAGTCTTGCTGAATTGTCTTTTTGAAAATGAAGCTCAGCATACAGTCAAAGAATTTCATAAGGGAGATTGTGGGGGACATCACTCTTGGAAGGTAACGGCAAACAAAATTCTAAGAGCAGGCTATTATTAGCCTACATTATTTTCAGATGTGTATAAGGAAACCAGTAAGTGTCATCAATGCCAATTTTTTTACGGAAAAAGAAAAGTACTTCCTCTTCATTTGAATCCCATAACCGTAGAAGCTCCATTTCAGCAGTGGGGTTTGTATTTTATTGGAGAAATAAACCCCAATTCATCAAGACAACACAAATGGATTTTGACAGCTACAGAATATTTTACAAAATGGATTGAAGTCCCAACTAGAAGAGCCACGGAGAATGTAATCATGGATTTTCTTGAGGAAAATATATTGGCTCGATTCAGGTGCCCCAGAAGAATAGTAACAGATAATGCAGCTGCGTTTAAATCCAAGAAAATGATTGATTTCTGTCACAAGTACCATATAAGCCTCAATCATTCAACTGCCTATTATCCGCAGGGAAATGGGTTTGCAGAATATTCTAATAGAAGCCTAGTAAGGATTATCAGCAAGCTATCAGAAGATAACAAAAGGTCCCGGCACACCAAGCTCAAGTATGCTCTCTGGGCTGATAGGATTAGTACCAAAATGGCGATTGGCATGTCTCCATTCCAGCTAGTGTATGGGACTGAAGTTTTTTTTCCAGCATCGTTAGGTGTCCCATTCATGAGGTATTTCCAAGATCAGCAAGAAGAACCAAATCATATGCAAAAGAGGATAAATCAGATTATTGAACTGGATGAGCAAAGGAATAAAGCTTATGACAGGGTGCAATCACATCAGGAGAAAATGAAAAGTACTTTTGACAGGAGAATCAAAGAAGACTAGATTCAGATTGACGATTTGGTCCTGAAGTGGGATGCTCCGAAAGAGGACAAAAATGGAAAATTTGACCATATGTGGGTAGGTCCTTATGTTGTTGCTAGTTACAGAGGGAAAAACACATTTCTACTGGAATATCTAAATGAGGTTCTTCTAGATAGTAATCCCGTCAATGGAAGGTACCTGAAACATTACCTGTCCTAAGGATGAAGGTAAATTTTGTATTATAGCCTGTAAATACTTATTTCTCTTTACAAAGTTAACATGAATGGTAAGCCTAATGTATTTGAAGGTCGCAGTGAAGGCCCTAAGGTATAGGAGGCGTGCTTTCCTTTCTCAAAACAAAAAATAATATATCTACAAAAAACAAAAGATGAGTTTTCTGAAAGTTATTGTGAAAAATAAAAAACAGGCACCTGGTCTACAAGTTCTTTGATACCTCGCAGGGAGGATATCATCCTTATATGGAGCCAGCTGTTAACACCATTATTTAGCAGGGGAGCAAAGAGACCATGGTGGAAAGAAACTAATGGTCGCATGTCAAAACTTTGGTTAAAATTTTATAGTATGAAAGCATGGTAAAGGGCGAAAAACGATGATTTGTCAAAGGATCTGATGATGTGGAGTGAAAAGATGAAGATCAATGGTCTGTATTATATCCGCTCCCTAAAAGATGTGAGGAAGATAAGTATATGTGGGAATTAAGGTAGTATATGGATCAACGGTCGTCAATCTTGCCAGATGAGATCTACGGTCTGTATAAGCTCCGCTTTGTGAACCCCTGTGCTTGTTAAAACAACAGAGCCCGACGGAATTGAGTGCATGTCACTTGATCCAACGGCAGAAAAATAAAGGTAGATTACATCTACGATTGTGGATGAATCCGGAGTAGAAAATTGCACGATGGATAAGACCATGACGCTCAACGGAATTGGATATGTGCCACCTGATCTGACGGCGGAGAAATAAAGGTGAAATCGATCAATGGTCCCAGATAGGTCCGGAGCGGGAAGGTGCGCAGTAGATAAAGGTATAGGGTGGTTGCGGAATATAAACCACTGTCCACGTGGAAAATCGTGATGAAATCCGAAGGAGAAAGCGGTTTAGAGGAAACCACCAAATGGACGCTCTGGAGTGGGGTCCTATAAAAGCGAAGTTGACTTGTACCGTGGTTATTTTATTGGCATCGATCGAGTGAAAAAGACCTGCAGATTCATCAACCTTTAGACTATCAATTTCAAGCACACGTAGCCACAGTAAACAGGTAAGGCTTAAACGCCCATAATTCGTTAATCTAATTGCCATTATCATCTGAAGTATGGACCAAGAGAAGGAATTGTGAGGGTCTGGTCGTATTATAGATGACAGGGAGGATTATTTACTTGATAGAGACAGAGGCATCTGTGACCCTTTTCTGTCCATAGGAAGCATATCAGTCATTAAAGAAAGGTTGTGGCACTATCATTCATAGGGAAATGATGTCTTGAATGTCTGTAAATCCTTTTTATATTATTTTTCTCTCGAACAAACCCTGCATTTCCCAGAATTCACAGAGTGGTGCGCGGTCAATTATTCCCCTTCTCAAAGATTCATTGTGAGTCAGTCTACTTCTCGAATACTCTGTAAAATCAATGCCAACGTCGTTTGCGAAAATTTAAACCTGCCAGACAGTTACCCTGACAACCGTCAACATGTAAATGAGTCTATTCTTGCTGAATTGTACAAAGTTGTATGTCTGAAGTCCGTTGCAAATTTCTGTCCAGTATTTTAAAAGAGGGTCAGTCATTAGACGGTCTTTTCCTACCTTACCATGTTCATATTTTCAAAAATGAAGTTCAATTAGTGGTATCCCTGGTCTGTCAAATTTTGGGTCTTGATGATGATTATCGCGTAACTAAAGTCATCCTTGGTTTTTTATTAAAACTAAGTTCATTTGGTTCAGAGTCTCAATAAGTTCCTGTATTTAGTCTAGATGAGTACTTGGCGAAAGCAATACACCTTCAGTTAAGTGAATTCCTGAAAGTCCGGTTCTTTAAATTTCAAACTTACCTGTTGAACATGTTGCTGTGTTCAAATGTCACTGAATTACAGTTTTTGAGTACCATCTTCTCTTCTGATTTGCCCAAGCAGATCAGCATGTTTGAGTTTTCTAATTCAATCATGTCAGAGATATATAAAATTTTGTTCGATGAAGCACTGCCCTGTGTGTTAGAAGATATGAAATGTCTGATGCAGGCCTCGCCTAAGGATTGAGTTGGAGATTGGTTCATGCATAAAGATTGTACTGTTTTGAGGATATATGGATTCACTGGGGAACCATATAAGTTACCTGCTTTCCTCACTCTTAGAGTTTTTGCATTGGAGTTCATGAGGCAAAGGTTGCACTCAGAGGAAGAACATTTTGGAGCCTTTAAAAAATCTTCAAATATCAAATTCCCTCTCAAGGTTGGCTCCTTTATTTTCAAAAATAAAGGTGCCTTAGTGTTTATTGAAAATTTATTGGGAAACATGGAATTTCAAAAAGCGCCGAAGGAAAATTATGATCCTCACCACATATTTTCCCTAAGGAAGCAAGCCAACAAAAACAAACCATTTGAACACCAGTTTATTGAGGGATTGAATGAAACAAAAAAAATGTTGCAGTTTATGGAAGTTCAAGGGTCCTGTGGAAATGCAAGTACTTTACCAGTTACAGTATCACAAGTGTCAGAAGGTCCTAATGTTTTGATTAAGAGGAGCCCGTCTGAAATTGAAAACATGGAAGTAGATGAATATGGGACACACAAAAACGCAAAATTGTTACAAGTTGGTGGAGTTTCAAGTGAAGAGATTTCTGATGATTTTAAGAGAGTTGCTTTAGTCCCAACAAAATCTGTACAAATAAATCAATTTTCTTTCAAGGATGTAGATAGTTCAGAACCAAGTTTAATTTTTAAGTCCAAAGAGGAACTTAAGGCCAGTTATATGGAGAAAAGAAAGCAGTCTCTGGAAGAAACAAGAAGTTTTCTCCCATCGGTAAGCAATTTAAGCAATCCAAAAACCTCTTTGATTTTTTCCCAAGATACAGAAAGAAACACCTTCAAATTGGCCATGGTTAATGATAAAAAGATGACAGAGATGGAAGTAAGGTTGGACAAGATTAGTGTACCTGACAAGATACAACTTCATAAGCAAACAAGTGATATTATTTATTCAGATCTGTTACAGGCTATGATGAGAATCAATAAACTACAAATTTTGGTAGATAAGTTAGAGATTCAATTGAAACATGAAAGAGTTGAAAATAAGGCCAATACCATTCAGATTAAAAAGCTACAAGAAGATATTATCAGTTCAGGAAATGAAAGAGATAAAACCCAAGCTGTCGGAAGAATGTTGGAAGAAAATGACAATGCTCTCCAAGTTCTGAAGAAAAAATTGAAGATCCCAGGCATAGAACATGTTCAATCATCTGGATTATTGGCACTACAAGAAGAGAAGGACAAGATGCAGCAGGAGATGATGGAACATAAAGGAAAAGTTGTTGAGTTACAAGAGGAAAAGCACAGATGGGAAGCCAAACAAAGTAAACTGATATCTCAAATTGCCATGCTAAAAAGGGACCAAAACGAAGAAAAGGAAATCATGGAAGAATTGATGAGTCATACTCCTATTGATGAGGACCTGTCTATTGTAAATATTGATAAACCATTGAATGTCTTTTCTGTGGATGACTTGTCAATACCTATATCCCAGGTCAGCTTAAAGGATGAAGAAATAAAAGAGTTAAAGGCGGAGAATGAAAATTCAAGTCTGAATTGGCCAAATTAAGTGAGAATAAAAATAAAATATTGCAAGACAGGAATCAGCTGCAGAAGAAACTCAATGAACTGAAAGAAAGAAACATTGGGAAAGGTCCTCTCCAAGGGGAAAAGCACATCATTTGGGACACCTTATCTATAGAAATCACTAAATTCAGGCACCATCTTAACTTTATCGATGATCAAAACATATTAATCAATTTGGCTCACCAAAGACTAAAGTTAGTGAATGAACAAATGGAGAGAAGACCCCTTACCACAGCCCAGAACACACTGAATTTTCTAAATTCATTGACATACCAGAAATTAGATGATATGGGAATAACGGATAGAATATCAATAGTTCTATGGGCTAAAAGGTTTATCCACAAGCACCATTTAATGAATACGGTCTAGGACAAGGCAAATGAAATGATTTCAGAGGTTAATAACTTCAAGCATGTTTTCAGAGAGCTATTTGAGGATGGCCTACCATCCTTTTGGGACGAGGAAGGATGGATGTTCTCTCAGGAGCACTATCAGATCTTGTTAGTTCAAAGTCGCATGCATCATTACAAATTTGATGATTTGGAAAAAGGCCTAATAGGGAAAGCTATTGTGGACAAATTGACAGAGGATTTTGAAATCTTACAAAAGTTCCTAATCATTAGGAGAGGATTACCCAAGGTATCATATGAAGCTTACATGAAGTTAGAAGTGTCAATTCGAGAAATGATGGAATATGATACCCCAAACGCGGAGCAATGGAAAGCTGTGGAAAGGTTTAGAAAGACAAAATACATCCTTCATTCGTGAGAACAGATGGCGTGTGCTGAGGAGCTGACTGGACAAGGACATGTTACCAAGTTGATTTTAGCTTAATGATTTGTTAGGATTGAAGGTGTAGTTTATTCCTAAAAGTTAGGAATTTAGTTACAAGAATTTAATTAATCCGATCATTCAGTTATGAATCTTCTTGGAAGATCAAATTATTTTATGTATATATTTGCATCTATTTCATGAGATGGGGGTTGGAACCCATCGTGCTGTTTTTTTTGAAAGACATATATTTTTGGGCAAGAAATTGAATGCAAAGAGATTATCAGAGATTCCTGTGCTATTTGTATTAAAGTCTGTGCTTCTTTCTTCATGATTGTTTTTCCTGTGTTCACTTCATTCCGTTTTCTTCATATTTGGAACAAAGTGTTGAATGATTGGAATTCATATTTATTATGCTCTGGTCATTTTTTCAAATATTTTAAAAACCTTTCTGCTAAAATGAATATTGAATTCATATCTTGATGCTCTATATTGATGGACTGTGCTCTACTTCTTCTGCTCCAGATGGATTAAATGAATGACTGTGATTGAATGGTTACTTTGCCTTTGATGAGCTTCTGCGCATATGATTTTATCTTATTTATTTATATGTGAACCCATGCTCAATGGTTATGTGTTGTTTCAACCATTTATGCAAATTTTTGAATGTTAGCTATATCTGGTCTCGTTAAATCTGTATTGAGAGATCCCTCTCTGGAAGAAAAACCAGTTTCTTTCTAAAGTGGTTTTTCTATTACTTTGGGATTTACCTTTACAACCTTGGGTACATCCTGAGTGATAACAATCTCAATGGAGAAATCTATTTGTCCTTGAGGGGTAGTACAACTATCTCTTCTGGGAACATATCCATGAATTAATTTAACACAGGGTGGTCCCTTACAGGTGTTTGGTTTTCCTTAAGGAGCAGGTCATCAACCTTTACTGCATAGAGCTTACAGCCCTTCCTCAATCACTTCCAAAATTGCAAGGTTGATATATCCCTTAAAGAAATAGGATTACTAAAACAATTTACCTTCCTAACAATTTTATCTTTAGCTACATATGTAACGGTTTTATCAAAGAAAATTATTACTACTTTATACTTTTCTAATCAGTCCATGCCAATAATCATATCATATGACTCTAAAGGAAAAACATTCAAATTGATCCTAGTTACATGATCCTGTATTGAAATTTCACAATTAGCAATAAACTCAGTTACATTTAGTTTTGCTCCAATGGCCAATTGGACTAACCAAGGACTTGCATGCCTTACCTTGAGATGGCAGTTCTCCATGATTTTAGGAGTGATGTAACTTAAATTATCTCTCGGATTAATTAATATAGAGATATTTTTGTTAGATATAGTACCTTCAATATCTACGATTGCATATTGATGATCTAGCTGTCGAATTTCAAGAGATGCATTAATCTGGTGGAAACTCTTCCCAATTTTTCCCACAATGGAATATTCTTGTAGGTTGTGTACAATATTGTTGGTTTCATCGAGGAGTGGGTATTTCATTCTTACGTGGCGAACTTTGCATTGCCAATGATTCAAAGTTTCTTTAGGGGTTCCAACAGCCCCTTTCGGTCCAAGTTGCACAGGTTTATTGTCCTTACGCTGAAATTGTCAATTTTTCTTGTAGGAATTTCCTTGAGGATTTCTTGGCTTGTTTTTGAAGGGTGGTGGCTGGAAGCCCTTCTTCAATTGGTTGAAATTTTCTTGCTTCCTGTCCTTCCAGGTTTAGGAGAGGTCATTCCTTTGTTTATACTACTCAAATAATAGTCTTGCTTTTATTAACACTTCATCCAGATCCTTAGGGTTATCAAATTCAATCTGATCTTTGTAGGACTATGGAAAGCAACTTAAGAATCATTGGAATTTTACCTTTTCCTCTTTAATGTATGGCAAAAAACATAAAATCTCTAAAAATTTATTGATGAGGTCCTCCATGGTCTTCCTTTCATAATAGATTTCTGATAAATACTACTTCTTGAAGAGTTTCTTAAACCCCTACCATTCCAAGTTCTTTTCTTTTAATCCATGGGATATCTTTAGGTCTATCCACCAAATACTAGCCTTTCCTTTCAGGTTGTAAACTTCCATCCCTACCTTCATGTTGTTGGAGTAGTTGTATATCTAAAAGTACTTTTTAATATCCAGCAACCAAGCTTCCACTTCTTCTCCATTCCTTGATTCCCCGTCAAAACTGGTGGGTTTAATTTTCTTGAATTCTCCTTCCAGGTAGTCCAATTTTATTTTACCCATTGTTGTTACAGAGAGAAATTCCTATGGCTTGGGGTACCACAACAAACATCTTGACTCCAAAAATCAATCCTTTCCAATATGCAAGAGAAATCAAATATCTAACACTAAAGGATCAAACCTCGTACCTTATTCTGGATGGTTGAAGTATATTCCTGTTGAGCTTTCCAACTTCAGCTTGAATTGATGAATCACTTCCTCAACAACAAGTAAACAAGACAAGCATACTATATATATTGGTGTTAGATCTACTCTAGCATATATAATCAACAATGTATAAGCATTTGAAATCATCCATGGATAAAATATTCATTCAAACATACATTATTGGACAGGAAAAGATATTTCTATTAATATAAAATTAGAGATTACAATGAATACAACCTCTGTTAGTACGTCTGTGAATCAGTGAAACTGAATCCCCCACTTGGGCCTCCACCACCTCAATCCTCCATCTCTTGATAGAAATCTCACAAGTAAAAGGAAATCTTGGGAAGAACACCAAAGTGCTCCAAGGGACAAAGGGATGCAAACTCAACCACAAGTTCCGGCAATAATGGACTATAATTTCTTTGCTCTCAATTATCTTATGAACTCAATGTATGCAAAGGGTTCCTTATATAGATTTTCAATGGGGTAATGAAAGGTTGAATCGAAGAGATCTCAAGGCATATGGAAGGCCAGGAGACAAGTGAGTCAGATCCATGTCAAGAAAAACTCCAAAATGATTTGGATTTTGTACACATCCCGATGTATGTGGTTTTAGAGGTCAAACCCACGTATATAGACGATAAGGGGTTTAAAAGTCACGTATAGAAATTTTCACATGTTTTTAGGGATGGTCTAGGAAACATCAAAGGACAAAAAATGGTCCAAGGGGTCTAAAGATTCTGCAGAGGGACAGGGGAAGGCCATACAAGTGTGATTCACCTGGTGTGGTAAAATCAACTATAACAGATTCCCCCTAATGTGTGAGGTCAGAGGGGTCATACGATAGCTGAAATACATTATAAGTCCATCCCAGAAGTGGAGTGATGAAGAATCCCAAATGGAATACTAGCCACCCAATCAACATAGTACAATGATACAACTCTACACATAACTGCAAATACATATAGCAGTCCCAAATACATAAGAGTACAATGGCCATGAATAGGCATGATACAAAATATGACATAAGTGGTCATCGCCATGTCTAATATACATAGATCAAAATCTCCATGATGAGGATATACAAAGGATCATGATCTCCATAATGGCTGAATATATACAATGGATCAATATCTCCATAATAGTTGAAAATGTCTGACATATACTAGAATATGGCCATGAGAGATGAAATCTCATGAACACTAGCATGATCAAGGAGGTAGCATATAAGAGACGCCACCAATCTGGAAGGTCTTCTACACAAACCACCATGAGTACAAGTCCTACTATGTTAATAGAGGTGTCGAGGTCGAACATAGTAGTCCATTGTCTGATTACCGGTCATTGATGTATACCGTTAATAGACGCAAGATCACCCACCGATAGTGATAATGGGAATCAAGGTACTAGAGTGCAAACTAACAAGTGTGAATAAATGTTTTGAGGTCAAACACTTGAGAGGATCCATCGATCAGGGGACATTAATGTATTCCCAAAAATTGTCGATGGCGAGAGAACCTGCCAATAATGACTGCAAGTCTCAAGGCACTCAAAAATGACTCTAGATTCCAATCCTAGAATAAATGATCTGAAGTCTATGGGATGAAATCCATTGGAAGGAGGGAATTAAGGCATCCCCCATCATCCAACATGAGGTACTTAGAAAAGCTGTATAATGTGGAAGGACTCGATAATAAGGTGCACGAAACAGTAACTATACTAGGAATGGTCGACATGCAAAGTCAAGATAACTGAGGAATGGTCGACTCAGGTATCAACTTCATTTGAATGAGAGCATAACGGAAAATGGTGATTGAATAAAGGCAGCATAGCCTCGATATACAAAACTAGGACATCTTTGCGACACAGGAGGCATCGACAGAGGCTCCATGGGGACTGGAAGCTTAACCAGTCAGTGGAGATAAACTCAAATAAATGAGTATAGCTCCTAAAGTCAAACTATAAATGCAACCAACGGATGTGATATACAGTGCTCTGTTCAAAGGTGACATGACTCGACAACTGCCAAAAGATAACATATTTCCTTATCCGACTTTTTGGTTTTTTCATTTTTTTGGATTTTTTCAAATATTTAAAAATCTTGAAAAAGAATAAATTATCTTTATAGTTATAGACTAGGAGGAGACGAGTGTCATATGGGAAAACAAACTAGTTCCAAGCAGTGGAACATACCTATGCTTAATGCAAGGATACATGTGTAGGATAGCGACACTCAGGGAAAAGTCCCCTCCCGGTAAAAATAGGGAATCAAGCTCCAAAGGATATATGAAATGGCTCTACATGGCTAGACATGAGACAAGATCAGGCTATATGGCTGAAACTCAATGTCAGGGAAGCTAGCGTAAGGCTTAATAAGGAAGGAAAATCTCATGATAATGCAATTACAACTTGACATAAGGGAGTCCTAAGGGAAATAGGCCAACAAAAGATCAAGAGGAGTATGAGGCTCTTGAAAAATGTCATGGCAATACTATACAATGGACTCCCACACCCTAAGGGACAAAAATGTCAGCATGGGCACCAAATGCAAATAGGGCGCTAACTAGGGTACCCATGTAAGGTCAATCTCTACCATTCACATAATGCCACTTTTAAAACAGTAAGAAGGTTGCATGACATAATATAATGGGTTTGTACCTAAGGCCATAACGAAACGATCATAAGGTCATGCAAAATGTGAATGGTGATGAAACCTAACCTATATGCCATTTTAGACATGATACCTGAAATCGGCACAAACGTGTCAATCCAATGGCCAAAATGGTGCTCAAAAGGGTCTCCTACATCATAAATTAGTCCAAAAACGGTCCAAAAGAATTAGAAACGGTCCAAACTATAGAAAAGGGGGTAAAATTTTGAAAAATTTCTATAAATAGTAAGAAATTCAAATCATTATAAAACATTTCAAAGTTTTACCCATTTGAGCTCAGAACTTCAACAACAAATTCTAGAGATCCAGCCGACGGAATCCACTACCATTTATTCAAGGTACTTACCCATGCTCTACTCTTTCATTTTGATGCAAATTTTATCAATTTCCATGGTGTATTTAGGATTTTAGGCAAGTATAAGATGTGCGCCATGGCCCACGCAGAAATCAAGGGTTTTTTCGTGTATAGGGCTGGATATACGAGGAAAACGCCGTCGAATTCGCGTATGCGGCCATGCTCAATGATTTTTAAGTGTTCTAATGGATCAAACTCAAATTTTATGTGCAGGATGGTCCTATAATGGAGAGAACGTGAACATGGTGACATAGAAGAGGTAGTAAGGGCAGATCTAATGGCTCAATAGGTGTTACGTGCATGCGGGCTTTACAAGTTTTGGTGTCTTGGTGGCTTAAGATCTGAACCAAGATTGTTGTAGATGTTGGTGGACTACTGGGATCCAGACTTAGAGTCGTTATAGATAGATGGGATGTTCCTCACCATATAAGTGGAGGATATATATTTTATTACTTGACTTTCTCGACTGGGGGAAGTGGTGAACCTATGCTCTCGTGGGCCCGGAGGAGGCCTGACTATAGATGAGTACATTGCAGTGTACTACTATACGGACATGGAGAAGGTGGGGAGTCAGATCCCAACTAACTCCATATAGGTGCTGGGCCTAAAGGATATCCTATTGACACTGGGTAGGATAGCAAGCTTAGCTTCACTCCACCAGGCCTTGCGGCCTCTGATGTTCTATGTAGTGGAGTGCATGAGACCCACTGTGTACAATTGGAGCACTGCGCTACTAGGCAACATGAAACACTAGCTCAGTGAGTGCAAGATGGGTAGAGTGACAAACTTCAGTTTTAGCAGCATATTGAGCACATTTTTCTTTGAGCATGTTCCAAGATTGAGCCCTAGAGTTGACGTTCCTCTACACAGGGTTCGAGATCCGGCCCAACGGTGTTGGGCAGATGCGATGCGTAGACTAGGTGGAGGTAGGGTGTCCAACCCCTATCTAGCTGATTTCTTTCCATGGTGGCGATAACAGATAGTTGCCATTGATGACTACCCCTATGCAGGGATAGATTTCTGGGCAGACCCAGACATGCTGTTACCACCAGGATCGGCATACGGTGACATTGGTAATGAATCTTGACCCCCTTTTTAAAATTTTTGAGTTATTTAATTTTTTGTGTTTTTTGATTATGTAGAATCAAAAGACATGTTTTTGGGTGACAATACATAGTGACATCTACCATATGCATGAAGATATGGGACCACAACGGCCCGAAGGATTCCCTCGTCATAGACGGAGGGGAAGAGGAGATGATATCACAGGTGTGGATGCGGAGCGGATGCTCCAAAGCATTCATACCAAATTCGTGAGACTAACACATTGAGTACCCATGGCATAAGTCGAGGAATTTCCTGAGGCCATGCAGTGCCAGGTGGTGGGTGTACCATGAGCATGGGTGTAGCTATTTCGATGGCTAGCTAGAGCCGTAGTGATGTTCCATGATCACAACCCCCCTCTTCCTCCATATTCTTAGATACCTGGGAGTGATACATTTTGTACTACCATGTATTTATATTTTGGTGGCTCAAGAGCCCCATTTTTGTATTTTGACACTATGTATTACCACATTTTGGATGTTTATAAAAACTTTTCAGATGATAGATTTATTTATTTACATGTGTAAAAATTTAATGTTTGTGATGAGCTTACTATCTATGAAACAAATTCCAATCTAACACGTAGTTAGCATATGATTCAGCAACTTGATTATTAATTCTTGAAACATGTATGTATGTTATAATATCAAATTGTCATTCTAGCAATCTCACACGTAAGAATCTTCTTAATAATGCCACATCTCTAACATGGTACAAACCATTAAGTTATGACACTACTAACTCCGAATCAATATGTACCTCAAGAGAGAGAACGCCATGTAAAATGGCATCCCATGGAAGCTCAATAATGACACTATATTCAACAACATTGCTTGGAGATGGTCGTAAACATACGCCTCCTGAAGATAATACCTAAGCCATAGGAGTATAAACTACCAAAGCAGCAGAGGCTGAGTGTTGAGTGTGATGGCACGCACCATTCGTGAATCCTATGAAGGTGGAATATTCCATTGACATCTACCAAAAGAAACAGAAACTAATCACAAACCCGATCACCATAAGAAAAATACCTTCCTATGCAAAATTGTACAATAATATACAATAACCAACCTTGGATGAAAATCATGCATAGTACTTTTTAAGACAGAGCCCATTTCTAGGCTCTGCTAAGGCCGTACCCTCATAATCCACTAACTCATAAGCGCCCTTCTCTAACACACATTTAACAACATAAGGACCACGCCACATGGGTTAAAATTTCCTTCCCCTAAGGGTTCTTTTAGTTGATCCCACAAAAGGACCAATTCTCCCTCACTAAACCTCCTTGGATGGACAGACTTATCATATTGGACCTTAAGGCGATGCTTATTTACTTCTAGAGCCACCAAGGCATCTCAGCGCTGCTCATCAATTTGCTCGAGGTGGACCAAACTCTCCTCCAATGGTGAAGTGTCTGGTAAGAGTTCTATGGCTAGCTTCAAAGAACGAATCTCACACTCAACCAGCAATACCGACTCCACTCCATGTACAAGTTGATATGGAGAAAAACTCGTGGCAGTCTTAACAACGGTTCTATAAGTCCACAAAGAAGGATATAACATAATGCGCCAATTTGTCTTGCTTTGTGTGATCATTTGTTGGAGAATGGATTTGAGTGATTTGTTCACTGCTTCTACCTGTCCATTCACTTGAGGGTAGTAAGAGGAGGAATGCTCTTGCTTATACCCTAACTTTGATGCCAACTCTTCCATCATACAATTCTGAAAGTGTGATCCATGGTCAATGACAAGCTCTTTCAGAATACCAAACCGAGTAATAATATGGTTGAATACAAAGTGTGTGATTGTCTCACCATCGTATTTAACTGTAGGCATAGCCTCAACCCATTTTGTGAAGTAGTCAATAGCCACTATGATATGATGATGCCCCCCAGCTGAAGCTGGGTTGCAATCCATAAAGTCAAGCCCCCACTTAGTGAAGGGACCGGCGATGACGATGGGATGTAATGCGGTAGGTTGTAAGTGCGTATTACATGCAAACACCTGGAAAGGATGGCACCTCTTGATCACATCTACACAATCCTTAAAGATTGATGGCCAGAAATAACCCGCTCTTAAGATTTTTTGGGCTGTAGAAAGCTCAGATAAATGATCACCACACGCCCCTCCATCGAAATCATTCAGCACTACCTCAGCCTCTTCATGAGATAAACAACAACGTAAAATGGAATCTACTTCATGGTGTAGCTAGGGTTTTCACCCTAGCTTGTGCTGATGAGCACCTACTAAGGAATCTGGAATCCTTAGTAGCAGTTCAATAATGCAAATAAAAAGCAACTGAAATAAAAACTAAGCTAAAGCAGTAAAAGTAAAGAACAATAAGCAAAACTGTAAATAAATGAATAATGGTGATTTTGATTAAGATTACCTCCAATGAGGAGGTTGGTGGAGTCCATTGCGCTGGTCCGATGTCGGTGGCTTCGAGCTCCAAGCTGCTTCTTTTCCTTCTCCGGTGGTGGAAGATGGGCCAAAAAAGGTTCTCAATGACGAAAATAGCTTGATGGTAAGCTAGGGTTTCGAGAATGATTTCGGCAGAGGCAGGATGCTTATGACTGTGGATATGAAATGAGGGG